>SKCR01017490.1:0-61099 GCA_019454045.1 Zanthoxylum bungeanum | reverse complement strand
GAAGAAGATCCGACCAAATGGTAGGGAGAGAGAGAGAGATGTGTTTTTTCAATTTTTGTGAAATTTTGTAATTGATTTCTAAAACCATTACCTACTACCAAAAAATCAAAGTTGGTAAAAGTCATTCCAAATGACATAAAGTAAGCTTGTGTGTTTTACAAGCTTCCACCAACCATCAACTTCCATCAACCAAAAGGCAAACAAAGTTGACTAGTGATGTGACATGTCGGCCCCACTTAAATGTAAAATCCGAGTGGGCCCGCTAAACACATTTCGGAGTCGGGTTCGTTAATTCCGAATTAATGATTTTTCCATTGCGACTTAATTAAATCCAATTTAATTAAATAATAATGTCTTGTAAAATTATTACGAAAGTCGCTTGCGAATTAATTCTAAATTAATTCATTCACCCGAATTAAATTCCAATTTTAATTCCCCGTTGCAATCCAATTTCATTTAATATATCGAATATATTATTTAATCGATTAATTCCAAATTAACAGTTCTATCTCTTCTATTCGAATTTTATCCTAGATAAATTATTTCCACAATTAATCCTAGATTAATGTTCTCTCTCTCATAATTAATCCCAGATTAATTATGTTCGAGTCATACGTCATCGGTGAATCTTCGGGTAGCGACCCATGAGATCCCTGGATATGTTGGCAGTAAATCCGATTATCGGACTATCCGAATACGTGCGTACCTCATACCACGTTCTTACCGATTTACAAGACATTGTTGGCTTCTAGCAAAGCACCGTTCCTACCCAATTCTCCAGAAATATTCTTTAAAGAATATATAATCTTTATCAGACGTAGTATACATAGTATTGCGTATTACGATCCAGTATCGATATCACATGCTAGACCTAGGGCTGGAATTGTGAATGCCCCGTACGAAGCATATATCGGATGTCTGGTAACTAGTCCCTATTATCGGATAATGATGACCTAGTCATATTATCCCAATGACTGTAGTACTTAAGAGTAATAGTTCCGTATCCTACGTGATCATCATCTCCATATGACTGGAGTGATACTTCCATCTTGACATCACACCCAATACACTATGATTCTCAGTATACCCAGAAGAGGCGTACACAGAACCTGTTAAAGCACCGGATGACCAAAACCAAAGTATACTGATTGTCGCAAGTATTAGCGTTGTAAGTCTCAGGTTAAGACCAAATACACCTACCCTGATTCGGATTCCCTTAGACACTTAGTTATACTACCAATGGGTCTATCCAGAGCGAAACTGTTTCCGTACCATCGGTGAACAGAACCTCTTATTTCACTTGCATGGGTATCCAATACCCAAATATATGAGAACTATGTCGTTACGCTTCCATAACACGCACAAGTGTAATACTAGTCTATTCTGCATTATCGATGTCCAGTCTCGATAATACTACGACTAGGGATATTTAATGATTAAACCTTAGTAGATTAATATTGTCTCATATCTTATTAATCTGGTACTAATCATATGCACTTTTATCATTTATATATCTTGGTGATCTAATTACAAATGATAAAAGAGCAATTTCGTTTGTCACATAGTTTATTTGTACAACAACACCATGTTCTGTACAAATAGTGATGCTATGGGTCATAATTGTCCAACACTTCAAATCTAGGTTAATGGCCAAGGCTTATACCCAAAAAGAGGAAGTCGACTATAATGAGACTTTCTCACCAGTAGCCATGCTCAAGTCTATTCGCATTATTCTATCCATTTTCGTATATTATGACTATGAGATATGAAAAATGGATGTCACGAAAGAATTCTTGAATATAGCCTTGATGAGAGCATCTACATGGTGCAACCAGAGAGATTCATTGCCTAAGGTCAAAAGCAAAACATTTGCAAGTTGCAAAGTTCTATTTATGGTCTTAAGCAAACATCTCGATCTTGGAATATAAGATTCGATACGATAAACAAATATTATGACTTTGGGCAAAATATCGATGAGCCTTGTGTATACAAGCACATCATTGACAATAAGGTGGTTTTTCTCATATTATACATCGATAATAGTGGTGTAGTGGTGAACTCTAAAGAACCAATAGACCACAAGAGAAGGAAGCATATAGCGAGAAAATACCATCTCATAAGGCATATACTGCATATTATAGAAGTATTCTCCATGAAGATAGCAGCCGTAGAGATTCTGGCTGATCCGTTTAAAAAGACCTTGACATCTAAAGTGTTTGAAAGTCACCTAAATGGTCTAGGATTATATGACATGTTAATTCGCTCTAGTACAAGTGGAAGATTATTGGGATGTAAGTCCTAAAGCATAAATGTAACATGTAAACAAAAATATTTTTAATTAATGAACAATGCAATTTTCATTTATCAAAGTCTGTGTTTTAAAATTTGCGTATTATAAATTGTCTTGAATGCCATGGGTTATTAATGCACTTTCAGACTTAGTTTATAAGTGTTATACTCAAATGGATTTAAGTATGATATTAGTAATCCTAAATAGTCCATACAAAGAAGAAGATGAAAACTTTATTTATGGTTTATATACAGCTGCGGTCCATTCCATAATTATAAGACATGAGAATGGAGGAAACTTATATAATACAATCATATAGGACCAGACCAAGATAAAAAATAATTTCTTTTAATATACGTTAAATAAAAAAATTTATACTAGTCTAATAGATGATCGTTTATTGATTGATTGAATCTATAGTGTACTACGAACTCAAGCATGATAGGTTGTGTCATTTGATTTATTAAGGTGAAGTTGGTGTAGCAATCTTAACCAATTACTATGTACTTTTGGGGTATGGTTTGGTGTGTAGTTGGGGACGTTTTACATAGACATGGAGTACACTCATTGCGACAAGTAAATGAGTATCTTCACTAAGGGTTAATTCGGTACTTGAACAATTAGAGCTCAAAAATTTCTATTATGAATAGAAAGATAAAATTCATAAAAGTTATGACGAAATGGTTAATTAGAGAATCAATGGTATTTATATTACAAAAATAATTAGAGGGGTATCATGGACATTATGACCCGACTTTAATTATGAGATACTCGAGTAAGGTCAATCTTTATGTAGTAATTATATCGGTAGACGTTGGTAAGTTTTGGCCTAAAAATATATCTATAGTGATGAGAGTTCAGCTTCAGGTTTTTAGTGGAATAACCTAAAGTTAATAATTAAGAATATTTGATATAAGTGTTTTAATGAATATCTCGAAATTATTCGAGCTCGGAGTCGTAAGTCCATTTGGTCATCGTGTGTAAATCCTGAATTTCGAAATATTTCTGGAAGGATCTAGGATCGAAGTTAATGTTAATATTGGAGAATAAGAGTTTAATTGTTGAAAAGTAATTTGAAATTTTTTAACGTGAAATTTTGTTCTGTTGGAAAGCCTGTGAATTGAGAACCGATTACTCAAAATTTACATATTTAATATGAAGAGGTTTTGTTGTCTGCCTGTAAAAATAGCAAAAGAACTCCAATTAAACTGATTCTTAACTCGGTTTTCCGAGACAAACAACTTTTGTGTTGAAAACTTTTTGAAATTTACATATAAAAGGCCTCAAAATGTGAATTTTCGAAAGAGAGAAATGTCAAGGACCTAAAGGCAATTTCATAGGGACTTGAATGTAATTTTTAGAAACTTTACTATAAATACCCTGAGGTTTTCAGAAATAGCATAGAGGTACAAAAAACTTCATCTATTCGTACACGAGAGAGAAGATGGTTGATGGCTAGCCATCCGGCCACGTCGGCCAGAGTGATGGCACTAGAAAGTGCTCTCGGGAACCGTGCGTTGATTTATAGCTAGCGGTCGGCTTAAGTTGGCTGTAAACTATGGGAAATGAGCAGAAATTGCATGACTTATCCATATTGATCCCAATTGGTCACATCGATTCACAATGCAATCCACTTACCAAATGGAAGTTTGCGTAACATACTACGAGGCTGCAGTGGCAGTTTTGTTAATCAGTACTCTGATTAACAGAATGAATGGTCAAAGTGGATGCTCCGATTCAAATTTCTTTGATACCTACGTGTTCATGGGCATGTTTGGAGTCTATTAGTGCTCTTGAAAATTCGGTAAGACATCAACGATAAAAATTCATTAATTTCAAGTAATGTGTAAAATGTTCGGATGCTTCCAGATGATTCATGGATTATTAATTTGTTATGTATTCAGTTAATTGAGCAAGAATGTATTGAATATATATTGTTGGTATAATCCGAGTGAAATCGAAATGAATTAGATCGATCCGGTAGGTTTTATAAATTTTTGATACATAGTAGTTTCACGTATTTTGAAGACCATGTAATTGTAAAGATAGATATGGGTTTGTTATGATGATATAATTATATTTAGGTGATTCTGGAAGGATTAGGATCATTTCGTTGCATTTTTGGAATTTTTTCCTGAAGATTTTTTGAAATAGCGCATTTTAAAATTTAAGCTAACTGGTTAAATTAAAGCAGTGTATAATAATGTATTGAGAGTATTAAAATTATTTTGGAAGAGACATGGAAGACCTGAAAGGTTCCATATCTGTTCTTAATGTTTTCAGACTTTTCAGAGGATTTTCCGATTTTAAGCCGAAAAGTGAATATGATATTATGTCATTATAATGTAAGTTGTTTTAAGAGTAATGGAACTGAAATCTTTGAAATTGGACTTAATTTAGGGGTTACGGAAAAGTCTTAAAGTTTGTTATAGTTATGTCGAAAATTTCAGAAAACGATAATTTTAACTGTATGTAACCATTTATTTTGATACATTTCACTAGGATAATGAGTATTCGCGAACCCAGGTAAGTATCTTATATGATGAGTACCTAACGTATTATATATTGCATACATGTATGTATGTATGTATGTATGCATATATAAGTGTATATAAACTTGATTTTCGAAAACATTAGTTAAATTTACTATTAGTGATTCATGAGATAAGTGTTCTGCATGAATAAGAGTTTGAGTGGATACTGATTGTAAATGATTTTTATATTTTACAACTTTTTTGACTTATGAATCATGATTTACGATTTATGATTTATGATTTATGATTTATGATTTATGATATTGATTTATGAATTATGAATTGTGATGGTTTACACAAGTTCTGCTTATACTGTGATTATATTAGCAAACCACTAGTGAAGTACCGTCATTGGTTATGTCAACTTTCTATACTTACGAGTATGACCATGTTTCTCTACCATATGGTGCCTGATCATCCTCTACTGTATGAGTATTGTGTACTATTCTCCCTCTATGCTCTTGCGGTGCTAGATTCTTTTGCTGAATACGAGCATTGCTACACCTAGGTTTCGAAACTGATGTGATTTGCTTATGTTACAAATCATGTTATTTTTTTACTTGTTGTATTTTTGAGAAATTGAACTAATACACAAGTGGATTTTTATGTCAGTGATTTATAATAAAATGAAATTTTTTTACTGTACTTACTTGACATAATTGTTGATAAGTGATAACATTGACCAAACTTCTAACTTTGCTTAAATAGGCTATTTTTATTATAATTTTGAAATTGGTTGCAATATAGTTGTTACGTGTTTGGATTGACTTATATTTTTTCAGTAACTAGATATGCTATGATGATGATGTGGGGTATGATAAGTAAATATCGTTGGTATGAATTCGTTATAGAGGTACTAGTTAGAAATTCTGTTAAGAGGTATTCATCTCATACATATTCTAAAATAATTAGTGAGTTCTGTACGAGCATTGTATGCATAAACAAGTACATATGTCATTTATGGTATTAATATAACTCACACTAATACAATTTGCTAGTTTAACAGGTTGACAACCAGGTCGGTCAGCCATGAAATCTTTTGGAAAATCATGTTTGAGAATACGGATCACTTAAGTTGCATTCAACCACTGTAGAGTCCTGGAAAGTGTCATAGAAGTCTAGAAACCAAGTTGGTTATGTTTATGTTTTGAGTCATGCTTAACACGTTGTTGTATGTATATAAGTAAAAGTTTTTAATTATATGTGTAAATTATGGGCACAGAGCCCTTAGGAATTGATAATGAGCACTGATGTGTCTTGAGTAGCGGACCTGAGGTCCTCATGTGTATTGATGTTCATTACAAGTCACATTGCGGTGCTGGACTATACTCTAGGTTGCATAAATTTAGGGTGCGCCATGTCTGGTTTTCTATAAATCTAAGGCTTATAGAGATAGGTTATTCCCTTCTCCTATCGATAGAATCCTTGCTTAGGCAGAATATTAAAAAAATTGGTTTTAGAGCAAAGGTTTAGAAGTCAATGACTGCAGCTCTAAGGTATCCAATCATATGTGTAAGTTTTATGTTATGATAGACCATATAGGTCTCTTGTTTGTAATCTGATTTGATTTATTCAATATATAATATGATGTTTTATAATTCTGGTCTGATTTTAGTAAGATTCTTATGATGACTATAGTCTTGTATGATATGATTTGGCTTGGGTCCGATGTAGATGGAATGAATTCTATGCGATTTGATGTGATATGATTTGTCATGATTTGATGTGATATGAACAATTTTGGTATAGATTGAATGATTTCATATGATTTGATATGATTTCTCCAATCGACTAGACCCGGTGAAGGTCCGGGGGAGTCTTTAGTCGACTAGACCGGATAAAGGTCCTGGAACCAACCTGACCTGAAGAATGTCATGGGGAATGTTTCCATCGACTGCAACAGATGAAGGCCCGAGATAATGTCTAGTCGACCAAACCTGCTGATGCTCCGGGGGAGTCTCCTATGTCGTCCGAACTAGATGAAGATCCAGGTCTTCAACTGTGTCGCATGACATTGTCTGCATGTTTGAAAACCACAGACATGGTTAGTAATAAAGAGAGAATACTTTCACCTGTCGTTTGGAGACTGTGTCGGCTGAACATTTTGATGGAATCTAGAAGTTGCCAAATGCTACGGCCACACTATGTCATCTGGAGCACACACCATAGTCCATAGGAAACGTTTGACCAAAATAAATCCCTTATGTCACCGAATGCCCTTATGGGTCGACTGAGAATAATGGTAATAATCTCGGGTCATTTTGAGGAGATGGCATGCACTGACGGTGCCTCTTGATCATTTGAGATAATTATCAGTCAAAGTATATGTTTCCCAATTGTTTGGGAAAATAGTATGATTCACGGTCGTCTAAGCCAAATAAGTATCTCTCTATGGCATTTTGGAGAACATAGACGTCTCTGGCCTTGGTTAGGGATGTGGAAGGTCGATCTCTCACAACATACATGGTTGCGTCTCTGAGGTGTGGATTGTCATATTTGGGAGTTGCTTCTTGCCTATAGCCACAAACTAAGTCAGTTATATTTCATAAGTTGACTGGACTAGGTGAAGGTCCATGTACGTCGACTGGGGCATATGTGGTGTCTTTAGATGTAAGTTAGAGCGTGCGAATGTCGTACTTCTCCTAAGTGACTAACTTGTATTTGTTTAGAGTTGTTTGACAGTCACCAGATGACAATTTGGTTGTTTTTGAATTAGCAGTTCTGGACCAAATTGGGCCTTGTGAGACAGGCTTTACAAGACATGCCTTTAGAAGCTTGGGCCCTTCATTTTTTAACTTTGTTTTTCTTTGCAGGCCTAGAAGCATAGTGTTTTTCAGTTGAGGGTTGTTGAGGCCAATCAGATAAGGATCAGAGATTTAGATAAGTCTAACACGACCCTGATGATGGAACTTGCTGAAGCTTGGACGGTGACTGAGGCTACTGAGGGTAGAGATAAATTTTCTGAGTTGACCTTGAAGGATGAGAGATGAATGACGTTGCTTGAGATATATTCCTATAAAGATGGGCTGAAAAGCCGAAAGAATGGACTCTTGAGAAATGGATCAAGGAGTATGAGAGAATGGAAGCTACTATTTCCCCGCCAACTGTTGGGAGTGAAGATATGAAGGGTGCTCTTAAGGTAGGTATGGAGGATGCTCCCCATGATGGTGAATAAACTATTGAGACTGAAGACGAGTATGATCGAATGGAATAAGGATCTCATGTCTCAAAGCTTAATGATGTTGGGGATTTTCCAGCCGACAGTAACCCAGCTACTGATGTTCAAGATGCCCCAACTGTAGATGATTGATCATGTCTCTGCAATACTCAGTTCGTTGTGTATTTAGCCTTTTGTAGCTTGTAACTAAGCCTTTATATTAATGAATGGATGAATTCCTTTTTTTTTTCTTTTCCTTTGTCTCTTTTATGGATGCGTATATATGTTTGGCATCAATAATGTAGTTTTTTTGCCAGTTGTTGACAAACAAACATTTGGGGAAGGTAGAGTCTATATTGCTTCGCTTCGATGTTGTCTCCAGACTTTAGTTTAAATGAAGGCAAAGTCCCGACTACGTCACTTAATATAAAATGATTAATTTTTCTTGTAATAAATATGTACTTTTTAGTGTTCATCACCAATCAACCTTCTTTCTCTATTTTTATAGAGTTTTATACCAAATATATAGGAGGCATCTCCAAGGTATTTCATGGAGTATTTCTTACAGAAATATGCTATAACGCCCTCCATCATCCCAAGGTCATTCCCAATGTCTATGATATCATTAACATAGATTACCAAAAACACTACCATGCTCCCACTGACCTTCTTATAAACACAAGGTTTCTCTTCATTTTTGAGAAACTATCGACAATCTGATTACCTCATCAAAATGAAGATTTCAACTATGTGATGCTTGTTTAAGTCCATAAATAGACTTATTAAGCTTGCATATCATGACTGAATTTTGGCTAGAAACAAAATCAATATGGCTGTTTCAAATAGATTTCTTCAATAAGAAACCCATTGATCGGTGAAATCACACACGTAACGCAAGCGCACGTATCGCTCAGGTAGTATTAAAATATCGATCCTACGAGGACTTAATTTCTACTGTTATTATTAATTATTGATTCTATTTATTTACAAGTATCTAATTAAAGGGAGAAGGGAATGATTGCTTGATTGGTTGGTTGAATGTGGATTTGCTAAATAAATAAAAAAATAAAAACACAAAAGAAAACACTAAGGAAAATAAATAAAAGACACAAACATCTAGGGTTGTGAATCCGCACAATATTATTCTAATGATGAATTGATATTATTATAGATGTGTAATAAATTAGTTTGTTAGTCTGGAACACGAAAATATGCAAATGCCTATGTCGATGGTCAGAGGCAAACACCCAAATAACCCAATTAATCATATGTCTATGTTAACCAAGTTACTTGCATGTTCAAGTTCCAATTGTGGGTACCCTCGCCCGACAGGTATATGTCTATCCAGAAGGAAATCTATTAAGAGTTATATATCCTTAAGAGAGATCGTGAGCTATTAAATCTAAGTCTGAAACCTAAAATCCCTTTTCAAAGTTCATTTTAAATTTACTACATCAATCTTATTGGTGATCAGGAAATAAGAAGCATAAAGCTTAAGATTGAATAAACAAACTGAAGTATTAATCACAATATAATTAAATCAATTATTAAGAATGGGAATATTGTGTTTCATCACTTCCCCAGAATAAAAATAAATGATGGGGTTAGGCGATCCACTTTTACCATTTCTAATTTAGAAATCTCCCTTATTATAATATATAAATTTAGCATGATATTACCAACCGACCATATAGACGGTATCCTGATTAAGTCAGATTTTGATTAAGTCCGATTTTGACTTTGATCCGGGATCGTTCGTTTAGTGACATGGGAATGGAGGCACAATGTATGATGAGATCAAATAGGATTAGAATCACATAAATATGAATTTCTTTTAATAGCTGTTAACTGAAGAAATTCATTATATCCTATAGATGGTTATATGGATTTGATGATTAATCCTGAGTGTACTACATGTTGGGGTTGGTGCTCAGAACGCCAATTCCCGATTGTATTTCTTTGAGAATACTACTGTAAAATGTTATTATTATGAATATTATATGCAGTTTCTATAATATAATGTATGTTTTAATATGGTAAAGACGTAATTACCTTAGAATGACTAGTCATGGTGCTGTTGCAAAAGCGTCGCAACTAACATTGAGTAGCATCATGACGTTGTCATTCTCAGACAGTTCCTGGTCAAGATTTACACTACTTAGTCAGTAAAGTAAACCCGTTGAGACCAGTACATGTTGTATACTGGAATATATGATTCAAACGGTTTCTCAATGAACCATAAGTCTCAGAGACTAGTATAGACGTATAGGTGTTTATAGCGGATAAACACTCAACGACTCACCGAAGATTCTTAATGGATGGTACACCAACGTCAATAAGAATCTTCTCGGGTCGAGTAGCACTTGTGATTCTTAGACTTGAGATGCCATTGTGGGCACATGAGACATCTTCTACACTTAGATGGCAGTCACGTCACTGATCTATTAAGATCAGACCTCCGCCTGTTCGTTGGGTATAGATAGATCCTCAGGGTGTCCTATGTGTGTCGAGATAGGATCCGTTAGTTTTTTATACAGATCATAGGTAGTCCATATAATTAGCAATCAGATAAAAACCATGGGCCCGTGGTACAGTTTAGAAGTTAGTTCTAAATGTTCTTTTTGAGAATGCTAATAGAGACGTCGACGGGATAATCCCTATAAAGATTTGAAGTTTACATCTATATCTTTGGGATATATCCAGATACCTGGGATGGGAGGAGGAATTATACATTTACCATGACCTCGACCTGTATGATTCAGCGAGTTTATCTGTCTTCGTCATAATTTACGGGTGGATAACTCATGGACACTAAATTGGATTGCGTGACAGATATGTCTGAATCTAGAGAGTCTCACTAATGAATATACTCGTAGAGCACTATGACACATTTATAAATAATATTGATTATTTATAAAGTCGTTAAAGGTTAAACGAAATATACATGTGTAGGGACCCGATAGTCATTTCCTTAATTTTTGTCTATTTGCATTTAATGATGGATTAATTCAAATACACATTAATTAATTGTCAAATTGAGATATTTGACCAATATCATAAATATATATATGTATTTAATATTTAATGTAAATAAAATTCATATATTTAATATATTTGTATTTAATTAATTAATTAATTATTTAATTGTTAAATGATTAAATTAATTAAAGTATAGATATTTTAAAGTTATGATATTTTATTTAATGACTAAGTTTCTTTTGTTGACTTGCTTTATTACATTAAATGGTTTAATGATTAAACTAACAAGTTAATAAAACAAATATTAAATAATTATTAGTATATATTGTTTGTTTCATTTTAGGGTTTCATTAACCTTGAAACACTTACTCAAAACTCCATTAAAGAAAGAGAAAGAAGCTTGAAGAAAGAAAAAGAAAACAAGGAAAAGCTTGGATTTTAGTAGGTTTTTCCAACTTGTTATTAGAGAGGAAAATGTTCCTTGAGATCTAGGCTTCATGCTACGAGTTTCTTATGTTTTTCTATTCTTTATTCTTTGTGTTTTTTGGTGGATGGAAGTTTGATAATAGGGTTATGCATGTATAAAGATCATAGAATGTTACTAATGAGCTAGTAAGCTTTCTTTTGATTTTGAGAACTTGTTGCCAATCTAGAGTTATTGACCCACTCTTCAATGACCTAGATTTGTTCTATAGTTGTTTCATTGTGGTGAGGCTGATGGGAATGGAAGAAAGAAGAAACTTGATGAGTGTTGGATTTAACCAATTTGGTCTAATTTGTCCAATTTGATGTAATTGAAAAATTAGGATTTAAGACCACTTCCAAATTTGGGGCTTTTTATTTATGTTGTGTATTTGGATGTCTTTATGATACATATAAAATCTTATGTTGATTGGATATCATCTTGATGTGTTTTGAACATGTAAAGTGCATAATGCACATTAAGCCACCAAAGGAAGCTCTCGGCCAATGCATGAAATTTTGGGAATTTTTTTTGCAATTTGAATTTAAATGTGTAAGACATGTTAGATTCATATTAGTAATGATTTAAAATCATCCAAAATTGTTTCGGACAATTTAGGACTAAAATGAACAAAATGCAAAGTTTGGGGGAAATTTGGTAATTACACAAAAATTTGATTTCTTGTGTAATATTTCAGAATTGATAATTGGGTAATTAATAAATAAGTTTATTTCATTAATCGAGAAAAAAGTTTTGAAATCGAAAAATTTTGATTTTCCACTGTTCCGCTGCATTACAGGATTCCGCCCTAAAATCCCTTTCAAAATGTATTAGAGCGAGTCTGATTCTAGGCCCCATAATATGATTAGCTCTTTAAATTCAATGTTTAATCATTTTTTCTTAACTTTATACATACATGTTTTAATCTAATTTGATTAGATTTAAGGTGTATGACACTTAGCGGAAAATCCTTAATTAATAAGGTTTAAATGTTAATATATATTGATGCATGTTATATGGTCCGTCATGTCAATACGATTATGAATATTTCTCCGTGACTACATTTGAGACCGTGCCTCTGCTCTGAGGGTGTAGCCGATAGAGATTTATTTATACCGGATGTATATTAGATACTAGATAAATTCAAGCGAAAGCGCAATCCTGAATGTTCCCTACCGGGCCGCTGCTGTGAGCTGAAATATATTCGTGGGATCCACCTTTCACTATTTATATTTAATTTATTTTTAAATCTTTGTATTCTATTTGGGGATTACAGTATTGCATGATTTAGTGGGATGGGCATTTTAGATTAAAAATCCATGATCTAGTTTATGCTTATGATATTATATGAAACTGCTTAATTTTCTGCTAACCGTTTTCGTGATCTATATGATAGATTTCTGATGGCGGCACCATCCAATAATCAGTTTGCGCGTATGCTTGATGCGAACAAACTTAAAGGCGCTGATAACTTCACCGATTGGGATTTGGATTTGAGGATTGTCCTCGATTTTGAGAAGTTTGGATATGTTCTTGAGGGTCCATTGCCCATTGCTGTGGCAAAGGATGCTACATCGGAAGAACGCAAAGTCTTCCAAGCTTGGAAGGATGATGATTTAAAAGTTAAATCATACATCTTAAGTTCGATTTCAACGTGGCTCAAGAAACAATACTATGGCATGTCAGATGCGTATAGTATGATGACACAATTAAGACAATCGTTTGAGAACCAAGAAAAAGTTATTGTTCAGAAGGTCGCAATGGAACTGTTCTATGCGCGATTGGATGAGGGGCAAGCTATTAGCCCGCATGTTCTTCAGATGATCGATTTGATCGATCAATTGAGGCAACATAATCTCATTCTGAATGACATTCTCGGCAGGAGTGTCATTCTTGGTTCACTCCCAGCTTATTATCGCCAGTTCATGATGTGCTTCAACATGAACGGGATTATCTGAACCTAGCAAGAGCTGCATAGGATATTGCTCACGGCAGAAGAGGACCTCAAGAATGGAGTACCGACTCGCCCTCCCAGACCTACTACTTCTTCCTAGACTTGGTCAAAGGGAAAGAAGAAGAAATGGAAGAAGAAGAAGGGTCTCGGTCCTCAACCACAGGCAAAGATAGCTAAGCCCAAGAGGGCTTCTGACGATAAGTGCCATCACTACAGCAAGGTCAGGCACTGGAAAAGGAATTGTCCTGACTACATTGCCCAGCTGAGGAGGGAGAGAGCATCTACATCATGTACATTTATTTTTTCGGTTATTGATATATCTTTGGCTTCGAAGCCATTACATCCACCTGGATTTTAGATTCTGCTTGTCCCATTCACATTTGCAATTCATTGCAAGTGTTGAAGGAAAGTAGGAAACCGAAGCATGGAGAGATACAGTTGCGATTCGGGAGTGGAGACTCACTGGATACAGTTGCAGTTGGAGTATGCAAGATCCATTTTAGTGAATGTGATACTTTTATTATATTAATGTTATTTTGTACCTGGATATGTAGCTAATATTATATCTCTTTTTGTATTGGATACAAAAGGCTATCGTATTAATTTTAAGAACTATTCTTTGTATTTATATGATAAACGTAATATTCAGATCCTTTGTTGTCCAAATAAACATGGTTATTATACATTGCAAACTTCAAAAGATATTTTGAATACTGGAATAAATAAACGTAGTTTACCTGTTGTTAATAATACTGAACTTTGGCATATGCGGCTAGGTCACATATGTGTTAAACGCCTTACCCAATTGGTTAAGAATGTTTTGATACCAGATCTCACCATTGAATCCTATCCAACTTGTGAATCATTTTTTCAGGGTAAGATGACCAAAGCCCCATTTTCAGGTGTTGGACACCGTACCACTAACTTACTAGAACTCGTACATTCTGATGTATGTGGTCCACTAAGTCAGACTGCTCACAGTGGTTATTCGTACTTCGTTACCTTCATCGATGATTTGTCACGGTACGGTTATGTCTATTTGATGTGACATAAATCGAAAACCTTTGAAAAGTTCAAAGAGTTCCGAAATGAAGTAGAAAAACAAACTGGTCAATATATTAAATGTCTATGATCTGATCGAGGCAGAGAATATATGAGTGGTGAGTTTATTGATTATATGAAGGAGAATGGGATTATCGCTCAATAATCTCCTCCAAGTACTCCACAACACAATGAAGTGTCTGAGAGGAGAAATAAGACTTTATTGGATATGGTCTGGTCGATGTTAAGTTTCACAGATTTGCCCTATTTCGTATGGGGCTACTCACTTTTAACCGATGCACATCTTTTGAATAAGATTCCTTCAAAAGCTGTTCCTATGACACCGTATGAGATATGGTTCGGTTGGAGACCAAATCTTAGTTACATTAAGTTTTGGGGTTGTCCTGCCTGTGTCAGGGTGACTCAGGAAGATAAGCTTTCGCCTCGGGGCAAAAGTTTAGGTTTGTCGATATCCTTCGAATACGAGGGGATATCTGTTCTATGATACCGAGCATCAAAATGTGTTCGTAGCTCGCTTCGCAAGATTTCTAGAAGTAGAATTATTATCAAAAGGTGGTAATCATAGACAGGTTGAACTTAATGAAGTCCAACCTGAAAACAACGAACCAACGGAGGAACCTGAAGTTCAAGTAGATGAAAGACCTTCAACACACACACTCCGTAGGTCAGAAAGGATATCTAGACCTCCTAAATGCTTGTATTTGATATAAGAAAAAAGTCTAGATGTTCTCTTAGTAGAAGAGACTGATCCTTTCACCTATCGATAATCGATGTTGGACATCGACTCCGTGAAATGGCAAAGTGCCATGAAATTCGAGTTAGACTCAATGCATGAAAATCAAGTTTGGGACTTGGTTCCGCTTCCAGAAGGTTTTGTTCCTATCGGTTGTAAATGGGTTTACAAAAGGAAGCGCGGGCCTGACAGTAAGGTTGAAACTTACAAGGCCCGACTGGTAGCAAAAGGTGTACCAGCGACTACAATGAAACTTTTTCACCAGTAGCAATGCTTAAGTCTATTCGTATTTTGCTTTCTATAGCTGCGTATCATGACTACGAGATTTGGCAAATGGATGTCAAAATGACTTTTCTAAATAGATTTCTTGATGAAGAAATCTATATGGAATAGCCGGAAGGATCCACATCCAGCAAAAACTCGGGTATGGTATGTAAGCTTAAGAAGTCCATTTATGGACTTAAACAAGCTTCACGAAGTTGGAATCCTCGATTCGATGAGATTATTAGATTGTCTGGTTTTCTCAAGAATTCGGAAGAATCATGTGTGTATCAGAAGGCCAGTGGGAGCATGGTCGTATTTTTAGTCCTATATGTTGATGACATCCTAATCATTGGGAATGATTTACGTATGTTACAAAGCGTCAAAGCGTACCTCTGTAAGAATTTCTCCATGAAGGACTTGTGAGAAGCTTCAAATGTTTTAGGGATACAACTCTATAGACATAGACAAATGAGGCTGATTGGGTTATCCCAATCAACGTACATAGATAAGATCTTGGAACGGTATAATTTTGGTAACTGTAAGACAACAAACATACCATTGAGACATGGGATTCATCTTTCAAAGAAGATGAGTCCACAAACAGAAGATGAGAAGGTTAGAATGTCTAACCAGCATTATGATTCATGTTTGGGTAGCATAATGTATGCCATGTTATGTACGAGGCATGATATCAGTTTCGTTGTTAGCGTAACTAGTTGATATCAGTCCAATCCAGGTAATGACCATTGGATGGCCATTAAACATATCCTGAAGTATCTAAAAGGTACTAAGGATAAGTTAATAATCTATGGAGGAAACGAACTACAAGTTAATGGGTATACGAATTTCGATGATAAAAAGTCTATATCTGGATTTGTATTTACCCTTAACGGAGGTGCAGTTTGTTGGAAGAGTTCCAAACAGGGATCGACAGCAGATTCCACCAATGAGGTGGAATATATTGCAGCTTCTAAAGCTGCAAAGGAAGCTGTGTAGATAAATAACTTTATCACAGAATTGGGAGTTGTCCCAAGTATCGAGAATGAAATTCCGTTATACTGTGATAATACTGGAGCCATTGCGCAAGCAAAGAAACCGATGGCGCATCAGAAGTTGAAGCATGTGGAACGCAAGTACCACATCATTCAAGAGAATGTGTCGCAAGGGGATATTATCGTGTGCAAGGTACCGAGTGAAGATAATGTAGCAGACCCGATGACGAAGGCCATACCTTCGAAGTTGTTTGATAAACACGTAGAGCCGATCGGTATTAGATACAATCATTATTGGCACTAGAGAAAGTGAGAGTTTTTGTTGGGGTTGGTGGTCAGAGCGCCAATTCCCGATTGTATTTCTTTGAGAATACTACTGTGAAACGTTATTATTATGAATAATATATGCATTTTCTATAATATAGTGTATCTTTTAATATGGTAAAGACGTAATGACCTTAGAATGACTAGTCATGGTGCTGTTGCAAAAGCTTCGCAACTGATATTGAGCAGCATCATGACGTTGTCATTCTCAGACAGTTCATGGTCAAGGTTTACACTACTTGGTCAGTAAAGTAAACCCGTTGAGATCGGTACATGTCGTATACTGCAATATATGATTCCAATGGTTTCTTAATGAACCATAAGTCTCAGAGACTAGTATAGACGTGTAGGTGTTTATAGCGGATAAACACTAAATGACTCACCGAAGATTCTTATTGGATGGTACACCAACGTCAATAAGAATATTCTCGGTTTGAGTAGCACTTGTGATTCTTAGACTTGAGATGCCACTGTGGGCACATGAGACATCTTCTACACTTAGATGGCAGTCACGTCACCGATCTATTAAGATCAGACCTCCGCGTGTTCGTTGGGTATAGATAGATCCTCAGGGTGTCCTGTGTGTGTCGAGATAGGATCCGTCAGTTCTATGTACAAAGTATATGTAGTCCATATGATTAGCAATCAGATAAAAACCATGGGCCCGTGGTACAGTTTAGAAGCTAGTTCTAAATGTTCTTTTTGAGATTGATAATAGAGACGTCGACGTGATAATCCTCATAGAGATTTGACGTTTTGCATCTATATCTCTGGGATATATCCGGATACCTGTGACGGAGGAATTATACATTTGCCATGACCTCGACCTGTATGATTCAGCAAGTTTATATGTGTTCGTCATAATTTACGGGTGGATAAATCATGGACACGAAATTGGATTTCGTGACGGATATGCCTGAATCTAGAGAGTCTCACTAATGAAATATACTCGTAGAGCACTAGGGCAACATTTATAAATAATATTGATTATTTATAAAGTCGTTTAAAGGTTAAACGAAATATACATATGTAAGGACCCGATAGTCATATCCTTAATTTTGTGTATTTGTATTTAATGATGGATTAATTCAAATACACATTAATTAATTGTCAAATTGAGATATTTGACTAATATCATAAATATATATATGTATTTAATATTTAATGTAAATATAATACTGATATTTAATATATTTGTATTTAATTAATTAATTAATTATTTAATTGTTAAATGATTAAATTAATTAAAGTATAGATTTTTTAAAGTTATGATGTTTTATTTAATGATTAAGTTGCTTTTGTTGACTTGCTTTATTACATTAAATGGTTTAATGATTAAAGTAACAAGTTAATAAAGCAAATATTAAATTAAATGAAAAACAAAATATCTAGATATTACTTACTATAATTTTCTGCCATGTGCAAGAATTGTGAGTATTTATTGTTTGTTTCATTTTAGGGTTTCATTAACCTTGAAACACTTGCTCAAAACTCCATTAAAGAAAGACAATGAAGCTTGAAGAAAGAAAAAGAAAACAAGGAAAAGCTTGGATTTTAGTAAGTTTTTCCAACTTGCTATTAGAGAGGAAAATGTTCATTGAGATCTAGGCTTCATGCTATGAGTTTCTTATGTTTTTCTATTCTTTATTATTTGTGTTTTTTGTGGATGGAAGTTTGATAATAGGGTTATGCATGTATAAAGATCATAAAATGTTACTAATGAGCGAGTAAGCTTTCTTTTGATGTTTTGAGAAACTTGTTGCCAATCTAGAGTTATTGACCCACTCTTAAATGACCTAGATTTATTCTATAGTTGTTTGATTGTGGTTAGGCTTGATTGGAATGGAAGAAACTTGATTGAAGTGTTGGATTTAACCAATTTGGTCTAATTTGTCCAATTTGATGAAATTGAAAAATTAGGGTTTAAGACCACTTCCAATTATCTTGTGTATTTTTATGTGTATATGATACATATAAAATCTTATGTTGATTGGATATCATCTTGATGTGTTTTGAACATGCAAAATGAAAAATGCACATTATGCCACCAAAGGAGGCTCTCGGCCAAGGCATGGAATTTTGGGAATTTTTGTTGCAATTTGAATTTAAATGTGTAATACATGTTAGATTCATATTAGTAAAGATTTAGAATCATCCAAAATTATTTCGGACAATTTAGGACTAAAATGAACAAAATGCAAAGTTTTGGGGACATTTGGTATTACACAAAAATTTGATTTCTTTGTAATATTTTCAGAATTTGATAATTGGGTAATGAAATAAATAATTTTATTTAATTAATTCGATAAAAAGTTTTTAAATCGGAAAATTTTGATTTTCCACTGTTCCTCTGCGTTACTGGATTTCCGCCCAAAAACCCCTTTCACTACGAACTCATGCATGACAGACTATGTCATTTGATTTACTATGGTGAGGTTGGTGTTGCATTTCCGGCCAATAACTACGTATTTTAGGGATATGGTTTGGCGTGTAGCTGGGAATGTTATACATAGATATGGAATTCACTCATTCTTACGAGAAGCAGAAGAATATCTCTTTTAAGAGTTGAGTCGAGACTTGAAAAATTTGAGCGCTCAACTTTTCTATTACGAATAGAAAGTTTTATATTCATAATTGTTATGAATTTAATGTTCATTATAGAGGGGTTTAACAGACTTTTAACTTGGCTTTGTTTATGAGATATTCGTGAAGGGCTATATCCATATATAATGACTATATCGATGGACACCGAAGTTGTTCAGTTTATTTTATCCATTTACGGTAACAAGAGTTCAACTTTGAGTTTTTAGTGGAATAACGCGGTGTTAATAATTCGTATTATTTGATTAAAGAGTTTAATTAATATTTCGGAATTATTGGAGCTCGGAACCGTAGGTCAATTTGGTCCCCGTGCTAGCTCGATTAACTTAGCAAACCTAATATAATTAGATTGTCTAATAATATACTCACATTATATTTATATATTATTAATGAGATTAATAATATTTATTGTCACAAATGAAAACTATGATAAATTAGTTTAACTTAATATTTTCTAGAACTCTTTGATTATGAGATAATAAATTTAGTAATAATTATGAGATAATTACTACAACATAATTGAAGGTAATTTAATCACTATTAAGAAAATGATTTTTATTTACCTTGGAGACAAAGCAATAGGGCTTGCCATGCTCTCCAACTTGTTATGTCTATTAGGTGGCATGTATATACCTAATAGTTTTGTCATTAGCTAATCCATTTTTATGCTTTGGAATGACCTCCACATTTATGTGTTTGCCATTGAAAGAAAGCATTAGATGCTTAATGAAAAACTCCTTGTCTTTAGCTTATCATTTCTCATGCTTTGGTATAGAATTCACATTTTTGTGTTCGCCATTGCAAGAAAGCATTAGATGCTTAATGACAAGGTTAGTCGGCTTATGTAAGAGAATATAATCTCTACATTTTCTCTCACTTCTAAGGTTAACATTTTTACATTCATTCGCACAAGTGCAAATGAGAGAAAATAGAGAGAGTTCAAGCATTCACAAGTGTCGTGAAAGTGTTTGAAATTCCAAAAGCCAATCAACATTGTGACATCTTTATTCTCTAAATTATTTAGAATTTAATCTTTGTGAGTGAAGCATACACTTCGGTTTGTTGGTTTCGAGTAATATTTCGGAAGATCGAGTGGTTGATCCAAGCGTTGGATATCAAAGGATTGATTTCGGAAACTACAACAAAGGAATAAGGCAAAGAAAATTTAAAGATCCGAACCAGAGCCGGTACCCATACAAACAACTTCTGTCGTGCTAAGGAAAGTCGTTTCCTATAATTGACATCGAGAGCTTAAGGTTGAAAAGTTTGCTTAACCCTTCTTATTTTGGTTTTAATAATTTATATGAGATATAGATTATTAAAATGCATGTTGTGATGACTAGGCACAATTCGATTCATGAAATTAATGGGTTTTAATGTTCATGTGATGAATGTTTACTTTTGATTCATGGATGATTGTATTGCGTTGATCCTTAATTTTTCCGGCTCTTGTTTTTAACATTGGAATGTAAGACCATAAGGTCATATTCTTTCAAGTGTTGTAAGTTTATTTCCTTCGTAATAAGTCCATTATGTAACCTTATTTGTAATTTGGAGGAGCCGATGCCGCGAAGGACTTATGACGGAGAAATTTTGTAAAGAACACAACAACACTCCATGGAACAAGATTTGAAGACTAAAGGATTATTTGGATTTATTGTACTAATTAGATTAGTATAGAAAAATAAAAGCTCGTTCAAAGTAATTTGAAATATGTATGTTTTTGCAATTTCCAGCCCTGGAAAATGGGTTGTGTCGCGACGCAACCTTTAGCGCGTCATGATGCACAATGCATGCGAGAGCAACCTAAGGCTACTGCCTTGATCGCGTCGCGACACAGGTCACCTAGCATCGCAACGCGTCAAAGTCATGGCATTATTTTGCTTACTGGTTTGTGGATGTCGCGACGCCCATTCTGGGTAAATATGTATGTTTTAAAGTGTTTAATACATGTCATATAGCTTAGGGTGCCTACTCTTGCATTTTCACATGCCATAACATGTAGACATGCATGCTATTCTAGTAATAAAATATGATTTTATGTAATTTTAAAGTTAAATAAGAATATGAAATGCATTCAAACAGATTAATAAGATTAATTGGTTTAAAGGTTTAAAAATTACGAATTCAAGTTTTAGAAACAAATGGACCTTATTAGTACATTATTTTCCTTAGTATATCGGATGGAAACCTAGACGTAAATTCCATAGCCAATTATGAATGGTCTACACTCGGGATACAATACCACATACCTTTGAAATAAATAATGTGCTTTTATAAATTAAATGGTTTAATGACATTTGGTCCGTTCGTTTAATTCTAAATTTTAAAACCAATTGTGGACTAATAATTTAATAGTTAAATTGATTAGATCACTAAAGCAAATTGATTAAATTAGTTTAATTAAGTTAATTGGTTATTATAGACTAATCGGGATTAGTAAATAAAATTTTAAGAGTTAAAATTGGTTAAATAACTAAATTATCAGCTAGTATTATTAAGGTTATGACTTTAGCCGTGCATAATCTAAGATTCATTAAACACTAGTGAGATAGAAACCTTACACTTTAAAATAGTGAGTATGAGAGGGGTATACCACAATATATCCAATGATCTTTATTGTTATCCAAAAATATGAGATTCAATAAGCGCCTCGAGACGACTTTGCTTTCGTCCCCCTACATATGGTGTCCTTTTTGGGTCAATATCAGGTTTGAATTCTGAAAGGATAGGGACGCTAGATGTATCCGGTGATTTGACCTACCATACGGTGGCACTTCACTAGTTAAGTCCAAGGGTTATGAAATAATGGGTCACACTCACAAAGGAATGATTAAGTTGTTAATCAAGGCTTCATTGATCAAAGTAACGGTAGTTGATTAATAGAGGAATAAAAGTTATTTCAGATATATTAATCAATTGAGAATGTCTCAGTCTATCATGCAAATACTTGACCTACCCTATGACGACACTTATTTGTGGAATGATAGACTGTGACATAGAAATTCTTTTAGGTTTCCAATTCATTATACATTGATCATGCATCATGTTTAATTTTATGCCTAAATGTTTGACAATTTTAATATGCGATGAATGAATGTTGAATGTGCATTTATTATTTTTTCAGCCGTGGCATCAGCATTTATCTCAATTCTCTAACAACAAGAAAAATTAACTGGGGAAAACTATGTTAAATGGAAAACTGTCATGAATGATATTTTGGTCTGTGAGGACCTTAAATTTTTCCTAATGGAGGAATGTCCTCCTGAGCCAGCTCCAAGTGTTGGCAGAGCTGCACGTAATTCCTATAATAATTGGATTAAAGCAGATGAGAAAGCCCATAGCTATTTGATAGCATCCATGTCTGAGGTTCTTGCTGTACAGCATGAGCCTATGGCGATAACATCAATGATTATGCAGTCATTAAAGAATAGGTTCGGACAACCCTCAAACCGGCAACAATATGAGGCAATAGTCTCTGTATTGACCACTAAAATGAAGGAAGGTAAATTAGTCCGAGACCATGTGTCAAGGATGATGTCTCATCTTAATATGGCTGAAACCCATGGTGTATGTATCAATATGCAAAGCCAGGTGACAATGATCATGGAACCCTTCCAAAGATTTTCCTGCAGTTTAAAAGCAACTTTTATATGAATAAGTTGAATTTTACATTGACTGAACTGCTAAATGAGCTCACCAATTACGAGTCCATCATGATGGGTCATCGTAGGTCCAATGTTGAGTCAAATATTGCCGAATCTTCTAAATCTGCAAAGAATAAGAAGAAAGGCAATTTGAAGGCTAAGGCAAAACCAATGAAAAAGAAAAATAACAAAAGCTCTAAAGAAACCAATGCCAAAGGAAAATGTTTCCATTGTGAACAACAAGGGGATTGGAAAAGGAATTGCCCGAAATACCTTACTGAGCTTAATTAGAAGAAGAATACAGGTAAATACGATTTACTTGTCATTGAGTCTCTTTTGGTGGAGGATGATAAATCCATATGGATTGTTGATTTCGGTGCCACTAACCATGTTTGTTGTTATTTGCAACTACTTGACTCATGGAGGGACCTTGCTGAAGGTAGCTTTACTATGAGAGTTGGGACATGGGATGTTGTTTCAGCAAAAGCAGTGTGAGTTTCAAATTTGAATTTAAATAAGAGTTATTTATGTTTGAATGGTGTGTTATATATTCCTGGTTTCCGCATGAATTTGATTTCTGTAACAATACTTATGGAATGTGGTTTTTCTATTTCATTTAATAATAAGTTAGCTATTATTAGTAGAAATGGATTAAATATATGCATGGGAAACTCGAAAAATAATCTATATGTATTAAGGCTGTTAATGCATGAATCACTGCTTAATACTGAAATGTTTAAGATTGAAAAATCTAAAACTAAACGGTAAACGATTTCTCATGATGATACCTATTTATGGCACCTTAGACTTGGTCACATTAACCTTGACCGGAAAGATAAACTAATTAAGAACTAGGTTTTGAACCAGTTAAGACTCAATACTTTACCTGTCTGCGATTCTTGTCTAGAAGGCTAAATGACTAAGAGACTTTTATTGGATAAAGGATAAGAGCCAAAGAAACACTTAAGCTAATATATTATGATGTTTACGGACAGATGAATGTAAAAGCCCGAGGTGGTTATAAATAATTCGTCAATTTCATTGACGATTATTCCATATATAGGTATGTTTACCTAATGAATCACAAGTCAGATACATTTGAAAAGTTCAAAGAGTATCGTGCTGAAGTTGAGAACCAGTTAGGTAAAAGCATCAAAATTTTACGATCAGATCATGAAGGAGAATACCTTGATAGAGATTTCAAGGAATTCTTAGTTGAGCATGGAATTTTTTCACAGCTCACACCACTGGGAACACCACAACAAAATGGTGTTGCAGAAATGAGAAATCAGACCCTACTAGACATGATGAGATTAATGTTCAGTTATAGCACTCTACCTAGTTCTTTCTGGGGATTTGCATTGCAAACAACAATGTATATCCTGAATGTAGTTCCTTCTAAATCTATTCCTAAGACTCCCTTGGAGTTATGGAATGGTCGTAAAACTAGTTTGCGATATTTCCTCATATGGGGGTGTCCAGCACATGTACTAAAGAACAAGACTACTAAGTTGGAACCACGTTCACAAGTGTGCCTATTTGTAGGCTATCCTAAGGAAACTATGGGTGGATTCTTTTATAGTCCAGAAGATAATAAAGTATTTTTTTCGACAAATGCTATATTTCTTGAGGAAGACTATATGAGAAAGTTCAAACCTTGAAGTAAAGTGTTACTTGTGGAGTTACTTGCTGGTATGACCAGTACACCATTTTTAAATGTTGACAAAGACAAAATACCTTCTACATCTGAAAGTCATATGTAAGTTTATCAGGATACCATACCACCTAGACGTAGTTGGAGGATTGTAAGGCAACCTGAACGATATCTAGGAAATGGTGAGTTTCAAGTTGTTGCATCTTGTGATGGTATAGATGATCTATTGACCTATCATAGTGCAATGGAAGATACTGATAAAGAGGAATGGCTCAAAGCCATAAACCTCGAGATGGAGTCTATGTAATCTAAATCAGTTTAAGAACTTATAGACCAACCTGATGGAGTAAAACCCATAGGTTTCAAGTGGATCTACAAGAGAAAAATAGGAATAAATGGGAAAGTCCAAACTTTCAAGGCTAAGCTAGTGGCAAAAGGTTATACCCAAAAAGAAGGAGTTGACTATAAAGAATCTTTCTCTCCAGTAGCCATGCTAAAATCCATCCGGATTCTTCTTTCCATTGTCGCATATTATGACTATGAGATTTGGAAAATGAAAGTCAAGACAGCGTTCTTGAATGGCAATCTTGATGAGAGTGTCTATATGGTACCACCAAAAGTTTGCAAGTTGTAAAGATCCATATATGGACTTAAGCAAGCATCTAGATCTTGGAACATCAGGTTTGATACTATGATCAAGTCTTATAATTTTGAGCAGAACATCGATGATCCTTGTGTCTACAAGCGCATCATTGATGATAAGTTTCATCAATGAGTGAGACTGGTGGAATTGTGAGATCAAAACAAATGCAATGGAAGGGGACTAGGTGGAATTAGGGGATCGGAACAAACTACATTGAGTTCATTTCGACTTCTTGCTCCTGAAGCTTCTAATAGAGAGAATATATCCTACTCCATGCGGTATATGGGAGTCCAACACTTGTGACTCTTGCCAGAAGTCAAACTCCTAACAGGGGAAGATGTTTTTTTTTTAATTCACAATAACTCGGTATTTAATCCCATAGAGTTGATAACCCTTTCATTTATGGTTTTCCTTGTGTTATATGTTGATGATATTTTACTCATTGGGAATGATGTAAAGATATTATCGGACGTGAAAATCTGGCTAGCTAACCAATTCCAAATGAAAGATTTGGGAGAGGCAAGTTATGTACTTGGGATCCAGATCATTTGGATCGCAAGAAATGACTATTAGCAATGTCTCAAGCATCCTATATCTACAAGATTATTATGCAATTTGGTATGCATAATTCCAAGAAAGATAATTTACCTTTCAGGCATGAAATTCATTTGTCTAAGGAATAATCTCCTTAGACACCTCAAGCAGTTGAGGAGATGAGAAATATACCATATGCTTCAGCAGTTGGAAGTCTTATGTATGCTATGTTATGCACGAGACCTGACATCTATTTTGCAGTGGGACTAGTCAGTAGGCTTCAATCCAACCCAAGATTAGATCACTGGGTAGCGATGGAACATATTCTCAAGTAACTTCGGAGAATGAGAAATTATATGCTTGTATATACAAGTCAGGATATGATTCTGAGAGGATATATTGACTCTAATTTTCAGACGGATGTCGATTCTAGGAAATCAACATCTAGATCAGTGTTCACCCAATGTGGTGGGGCTATAGTATAGATGAGCATAAAGCAATCTTGTATTGCTGACTCTACCATGGAGGCTGAATATGTAGCAACTTGTAAAGCAGCTAAGGAAGCAGTTTGGCTCTGTAAGTTCTTGGCAGATCTGGAAGTTGTTCCAGATATGGATAAATCACTCACACTTTATTGCGATAATAGTGGTGCAGTGGGGAACTTCAAAGAACCAAGAAGCTACAAGAGGGGTAAGCATATTGAGAGGAAATATCACCTCATCATGGAGATAGTGCAGATAGGAGATGTCGTTGTCACACAGATTCCATTCGCAAACAACCTAGCCGATCCATTTAGAAAGACCTTATCTGCTAAAGTGTTTGAAGGTCACCTAAAGGGTATAAGATTACATGACATGTCCATTTTCTCTAGTCCAAGTGGGAGATTGTTGAGATTTATATCCTAGAGCTTCATGTATTTTAAATAGAATTTATTATTGTAATAATAATAAATGCATTATGCACAAGAGGATTTAAGTCTGGAGTTAGTAATCTAAATACCCATATAGAGCAAACAAAGAGGGTACTTTATTTGTGGTTTATCTATAGATGCGGTCCATTTTATAGTTGTATGACGACATTGATCCGGGATCATTCATGTAGTGACATGGGAATGGAGGCACCTTGTATGATGAGATCATATAGGACTGGACTCAAATAAATATTAATTTCTTTTAATATCTGCTAACCGAAGAAATTCATTTTATCTAATTGATGGTCATATATGGATTTGATCTTAATCCTAAGTGTACTACGAACTCCTGTATGTCAGGCTATGTCCTTTGATTTACTATGGTGAGGTTGGTGTTGAATTCCTAGCCAATAACTTCATATTTTAGGGATATGGTTTGGTGTGTAGCTAGGAACATTTTATATAGATATGGAATTCACTCCTTATTACGAGAAGTATAAGAATATATCTTTTAAGAGTTGATTCAGGACTTGAACAATTTGAGCGCTCAACTTTTCTATTACGGATAAAAAGTTTTATATTCATAATTATTATGAATTAATTATTCATTATAGAATCAATGGTGCTTAAGAGAAAAAAATATTTAGAAGGGTTTAACGGATTTTGACCCGGCTGTATTTATGAGATATTAGTGAATGGCTATATCCATATGTAATGGCTATATAGATGGACACCGACGTTGTGTATTTTATTTTATCCATCTACTGTAACGGGAGTTTAACTTTGAGTTTTTAGTGGAATAACGCAGAGTTAATAATTTGTAATATTTTATTAATGAGATTAATTAATATTTCATAATTTTTGGAGCTCGGAACCATAGGTCCATTTGGTCCCCGTGCTAGCTCGATTAACTGTAGCAAACCTAATATAATTAGTTTGTCTAATAATATGCTCACATTATATTTATATATTATTAATGAGATTAATAATATTTATTGTCACAAATGAAAACTATGTTAAATTAGTTTAACTTAATGTTTTCTAGAACTCTTTGATTATGAGATAATCAAATCTGGGTTATAAGATAATCAAGTCAGTAATAATTATGAGATAATTACTACAACATAATTGAAGGTAATTTAATCATTATTAAGATATTGATTTTTATTTACCTAGGAGACAAAGCATATGGCTTGACGTGCTCTCCAACTTATTATGTCTATTAGGTGGCATGTATACACCTAAAAATTTTGTCATTAGCTAATCCATTTTTATGCTTTGGTATGGCCTCCACATTTATGTGTTTGTTTTGAAAGAAAACATTAGATGCTTAATGACAAACTCCTTGTCTTTAGCTTATCATTTCTTATGTTTTGGTATGACATTCACATATTTGTGTTAGCCATTGCAAGAAAGCATTATATGCTTAATGAAAAGGTTAGTTGGCTTGTGTAAGAGAATATAATCTCTACATTTTCTCTCACTTCTAAGGTTAACATTTTAGCATTCATTCACACAAGTGCAACAGAGAGAAAATAGAGAGATTTAAACATTGACAAGTGTTGTGAGAGTGTTTGAAATTCCAAAAGCCAAACACCATTGTGACATCTTTATTCTCTAAATTGTTTAAAGTTTAATCTTTGTGAGTGAAGCCCACACTTCAGTTTGTTGGTTTCGAGTCATAGTTCGGAAGATCGAGTTGTTGATCTAAGCGTTGGATATCAAAGGATTGATTTTGGCTACTACAACAAAGGAATAAGCAAATAAAATTTTGAAGATCCATACCGGAGCCGGTGCCCACACAGGCAACTTTCGCCGCGCTAAGGAAAGTTTTTTCCTACATATTTAACACCCAATACACATACAAACACATACAAACATCATATTTTTACTAACAAAATATTTTGTTTTCCAGATCTGATCTAGAAACTAAAGTTGTCTATTTTCCATGCAAAAAACTAATTTCTCACCAAATTAATCAAATTAATCAACACCATTTTAAAGTCACTACAAATGAAGTCTCAATAATAATTCTAGGTATCATATGAGTGGCTACAACACTCTAGAATGGAAATATCATATCTTGAATCTAATTCAATAATTAATTCAAAATAACATATATTTAATCAAAGAAAACAAAAGTCATTATCCAAATCCAACAACACCAAAAATTTGGAAGAAATATATTATCTAATAATATACTTGAAACAAGTAATATATATAAAATACATATTACCATGATTAGGAAAAATAATTTCAAGACTAGAAACAAAAGCATTACCTTAATCCAATTAAGCTTTTGATTTTACTTCAAACTTTCCAAATCCTTTTCCTTTTGATGTTCTTCTCTTGAAACTAACCCAAACCCTTTTCTTTTTTGTCCCAACACTTTAATAAGTTGGCTAACCAAAAAATGAAAACACATTTTTCCAGTTTTATTCATCTTGGATGAAATTGGAGGCTCTTTTTTGGTCTTTTGCAAGTTCAATACTTTGTCCAAAAAATTATTCATATTTTATCTTATGTAAATAAGATTAATTAACCAAATTTGAGTGAGTGGAGTCCATTTTAAGAATATGCCAATAATATTCTTTTTTCTAGAAAGATAAAATTAAATAATAATTTATTTAATGTTATTTCTATTCTCTAAATGAAAAATAAGGTTATGAGAAAATATTCCAAGAATATTCTATTTTTTTCATGATTAATAACTAATTAACATTTAATTAATTCAATTAATCATAATAAAATAAGTGTTAAAATTTAATTACCATTTGACCATTAAAGTGTATCTAATGAAATTATGTATCATATACAAATATACGTTAAAAATACGTGCATGTGTAAATTATAAATAATCTGAATCATCCATAATTAATTGCCCAAGTGCTCAACGAGTACACTTCATGTTGTAAGACTCTCTATGTTCATGTTTATTTATCACATAAACTATTTCCGTGTCCATAATTTTTCCACTCACAAATTACAACAACCATAGATAATCGAGTTGAAAAAAATTGAGATCATTGTATATTTTTAATCCTTTTGGCATAGGTTATCCGAATTGTTCTGGAGATTTAGAATAACGTCAAATCTTTTTTATGAACAATTCTAATATGTCGCGACATAATCATGATTCTCTAAATAAATACTCGGAACTCATTTCCGCAGTATACCTCGACCAATGATTTCAAAGAATCACCGATTGAATACCTAAATCCCACAGACATGACTGATAGATCCTCTCTGCATATATCATAAGATATCATGAGTATTTGTCCACACCCAACGAACAAACGGAGGTTTGATTTTAAAATATCGTTGACGTGATTGCCATCAAAGTATGGAGGATATCCTACATATACATTGTGGTATCTTAAGTCAACTGTGCTAATATGCTACTTGACTCGAGAAGATTTCTTTTAAAGTTGGTGTACCATATGTTAGGTATCTTCAAGTGATTCATTCATTATTTATCCAATAAATACCTCTATGTCTTTATGATTCTCTCTAAGACTCATGGTTAACTAAAATAAGCCATTGGAACTATTCCACTATACGATATGTACTAGTCTCATGAGTTTACTAACCGACCATGTATGTGAACCTTGACTAGGAACTATTTTAAGAATGAATCAAATTGTAATATTTATCAGTGTTCGTTGCGATGCTTTTTGCAACTACATTACAATAACTCATTCTATCGACTATTTACGTCTTTACCATTAAACAAAAGATTATATAGATGAAAATACCAAATTTTATTCAGAATAAAATATAAAAGTGCAATGTATTTACAATAAATGCATCAGAAATTGGTACCACGAGTACCAACTCAAATAGGGTGACCCTTAATACAAAAAGGCTTGAGGAAGGCTCATTGGGAGCCAAGTGGCGCGGCTGGACAGTACCTGGCTCAAGAAGCCCTTGAATACAAAAATACTGAGGAGATATTTCCAATATAGCATCTCTTAGAATAACCCTTAAAGAGTTGTAAGAATGATGGTAGATCTCAAGATATTAAATAAGGCTTTCCCTTTTCAAATAGAAACTTGTTCCTCTACGCTTGTTTGTTATTTGGATGTGAAAAACGTGTTCAATATTCTTGTAAAATACTCATGATCGGGACACATCAGGGGGCACATGACAAGTTTAAAAGGCGCGACCCCCCGTAGCACACCAATCTCTGGTGTCATTATCAAACCCCCAGGCAACAACACTATTACTCAATGACTTATACCATGAGGGATATAACATGAAGGCCTATGTGACGTTCGACACCTCGAGGTAACCATAGCACGTTTGGTGGGAGGGCCACCATGGCTTTTGGAACCCCTCAAGTAACCATATTACGCATTGATTGAAGACAACTGTGGTATTATGGTACTGATGAGCGGAAAATATATCAATATTTATCGCCCCTTTTACCTAATATTTTGTTTAGTTTCTCGGGTTTGATGAACGTTTTGATGTGTTTTAGTTTATTTTGCAGATAAAATATTGTTGGGACTCAATGGAATCATTTAGGATGAAATTTGGGTCAAATAAAGGCAAAATTTGGATTTGACATATTAATTTGGAGATTGGAAACTTGAAAGGGAAAGGGCGTTCTAACGAAGTACAGTTTCAGAAATTCTAGTTTTGCGCAACGTTTTACTCCGATATCGGATTGAGCTGATTCAGGTTCCAGATTAAAGAAGACTCAAAGATCTACAATTTTGAAGAATAAAATAATTTCGAATTCTGAATGTGTCATGACTGAAATTGATGAAACATCCGTAAGTGTCTTATGTGTAATTATTAAAGTCATTTTCAAAGCAAAAAAATAAAAAAAAAAATAAATAAATAAATAAATAAAATAGTCAAACTCCCACCAAACATGATAGCAATTAGTGGAGCAATTAATAATGGATTTGGTGGAGGCAAAATTTTGCCTATAAATACCAAGCAATTTCATTTGTAAATTCATACATTCTTCTTTGAAATTCTTTAAGAAGAACTAATAAGATTGTATCTTGCTTGTTTATTTACAGCTTTCAGTAATTAATTTCACTTTCGCACTTTCTTTTCTTTACTTTTAAGTCTTTACGTTCCACAATTTACTTTTACACAATGAGGAGGTAACTCCCCTCTGCCGGGGTAAAAGGTAAAGCTTTTATTATTGTTATTTAGATTAATCTCCCTTAATTATAATATAATAACTATTTAAAACCTGAATTAACGAGGATACCGCCATATTGGTCGGTTGGTAATTAATTATAAATTGGTTTTAACCTGACTAGGCATGGATACCGCCTGATTGGTCGGTTGGAAATTATGACGCAAAGTTAATATATTATATTAAGGGAGATATCTAAAATAGTAGTAAAAAAAGTGGATCCTCTAACCCCCAACATTTTCTTTTATTCTACTTTTACTTTATTTACTTTCAGCAATTTACTTTTAAACAATTTACCTTTCAGCAATTTACTTTTCAGCAATTTATTTTTCATCAATTTACTTTTCAGCAATTTACTTTCACCAATTTCCTTTTAAGTAATTTACTTTCAAGCAATTTACTTTCAAGTATTTAATTTCCAGCAATTTACTTTGTCTTTTATTTTGTTTATGTTTTTACCAGCCCTAGTTATGTGTCGTAACTAAGTCTGTTATCTAGGGTTATGATGAATTCCAATATCAACAGTTTATAAGGGGATAAATTACGGTTTGGGTAATATAAAGGCTTATTTATGGAGCATTAGTCTTAATGCCTCTTGTTAGCTGGCCATTAATTGTTAGTGTTCCTAGAACATGCGAAGGATCTAATAAGCAAGAAAAGGTGTTCATAAATTCAAAATAAGTTGCAGAATTACTTACATTGAATGGATTTGAGCTTTTAAAAGTTTGAGAAGAGATCTCCAAGATCCAAGCTTTAAGTGATGATTCCAACTCTTGAATTAGTTTCCCTATCACCTTAGTTGATTTCTCCAAGTGCTAGCTTTGTTGATTTTGCAACAAAATCAAAGAGAAGGGAGGAAGAGGCTCACGCCCATTGTAGAGAGTATTAGGGTTTTCATTTTCCAAAATGTGTTACAAGTGTGTAGAATGAAGAGAGAGAGAAGGCTTTTTGGTTTTGTTAAAGGGCTTTACCCTTTTACCCAAAACCATGTAGTTGGGGTAATTTGGTTTCACCTAAACCAAGTGGTTGGAAAGTAAGTGGTTTTGGCATAAATGCCAACAACTTTCCAACCACCACTTCACATGTGTGACATGTGTGAAGTGGGCCCCACCATTTTGAATTCAAAACTCAAAATGTCTCTACGAACATTTGCCGCGGCTCTGTTCCGTCTAATCCGATTAAACGTACTTTCGTCGCTAAGTAATTAAATCTAATTTAATTAAATAACGATGCCTCGCAAATATATTACGAACTTCGTTTACGAATTAATTCTAAATTAATTCGTTAGTTCGTATTAAAGTCCAACTTTAATTTCGTAACGAAATCCAATTCATATTAATATATCCAATATATTAATTTTAGCCCATATGAAAAAACTAAATAGAAAAATCAAATTTAACCATTAAATTTATTTTATCGATTAATTCCAAATTAATCGCGTTCTCTCTCTTCCGAACACATTTAATCCCAGATTAAATAATACCTCAATTAATCCCAGATTAATTTTCTTTCTCTTAATTAATCCCAGATTAATTCTCTCTCTTAATTAATCCCAGATTAATTCTAATTTAAATAAACTGTCATCGGTGAATCTTTGGGAAGCGACCTGAGAGATACCTGGATATGTTGGCAGTAAATACGGTCATCGGATTATCCGAATACGTGCGTACCTCATACCACGTGCTTACCGATTTACAAGACATGGTTGGCTTCTAGCAAAGCACCATGCCTACCCAATTCTCCAGAAATATTCTTACTGGAATATATAATATATGTCAAGCATAGTATACGTAGTATTGCGTATTGCGATCCAGTATCAAATGTCACGTGCTAGGCCTGGGGCTGGAACTGTGTCTGCCCCGTACGAAGCACATGTCGGATGTCTGGTAACTAGTCTCTATTATCGGATATACATGACCTAGTCATAATATCCCGATGACTGCAGTACTTAAGAGCACTAGTACCGTATCCTACGTGACATCATCTCCACTCTGACTGGAGTGATAGTTCCGTCTTGACATCACACCCAATACACTGCGATTCTCAATATACCCAGCAGAGGCGTACACAGAGCCGGTTAAAGCCCTGGACGACCAAAACTAAAGCATATCGATTGTCGCAAGTATTAGCGATGCAAGTCTCAGGTTAAGACCAAATACACCTACCCTGATATCGGACTTCCATAGACACATAGTCATACTACCAATGGAATTCTGAGGGGTCTATCCAGAGCGAAGCTGTTTCCGTACCATCGGTAAACACAACCTCTTATCACACTTGCATAAGTATCCAATACTTAAATATATGAGAACTATGCCGTTGTGCTCCCACAACGCGCACAAGTGCAATACTAGTCTATTCCGCATTATCGATGTCCAGTCTCGATAATACTACGACTAGGGATATTTAATGATTAATCCTTCGAGGACTGATACTGTCTCATATTATCTCAATCCAGGAACTAATCATAGGGACCTCCTATCATTTATACATCTAGGTGATCTAATCACAAATGATAAAAGTGCAATCTCCTTGTCACATAGTTAATTTGTACAACAACACCATGATCTGTACAAATAGTGACGATATGGGTTATAACTGTCCAACAATCTCCCACTTGGCCTATAGCCAGTCACTCGAGTGTCTTACACCCGAACTATGTACGGTTCGCTCAAACTGCTGAGGAAAGATTTTCGTCAGCGGATTTGTATGATTATCGTATGATGTAATTTATTCGATCATCACATCGCCAGGATGTATGATCTGAACGAATCAGCTCAATAGTCGAAGTATATATCTGGATCATTGATGAGACCATTAATTCCTTAGCTTGTGCTGACGCCTAGCTCAGCTGCTAACAGAACTATATCTAATCTAATTAGATTTATTGTCGACCCAAATGGCTTCTATTGCTGCCTCAGCAGCAGCAATAACCTGCATTTGTTGTTTATTCGGTAACAGCATCTTGCTTGGAAGATTTCCAGCTTACTGTACCGTTATTCAAACTGTATAATACCGTTTAGCGACTTAAAGTCATTTTTATCGGTTAGGAAACTTGCCGCTGTGATCCCAGTTACTTCAAGTTCTCATTCTCCATATTTTAAGACATCATCCTTAGTTCTCTAAGATACTAACAGATGTTCTTATTATCAATCCAGTGACTATCACTTGGATTGACCTGTTTGTGACTCCATATGCTCAAAGCGTATGAGACACCATGTCACGTACATTTATCAATGTACGAGTTCTCAGAGAGTGTTAACAACTTTAAATCTATCCCAGTAGATCTTTATTCCTTGAATAAAGGTTGTTTCTCCCAAGAATTCTACGGAGATTTTTCATGAAAGCCAAGCTTTCACCGATTATAATATGGGAATATCATTTCCAAGAAATGACATATCATCATTATTTAGGACATCATTGTCAGTGCGCTCCCACTAACCTCCTTATATACACAAGAATCATATGCGTTTTGAATCAAATCATACACCATTATGATTACATCAAAACGATAGTTCCAAGAGCCTAATGCTTGCTTCAATCCAAACATGGATCGAATAACCTGCAAACCTTGTTTGCTAGTTTTGGTACGACAAAACCGTCAGGATGTTATAAACATCCTCCAAAGAGGTTTCCGTTTAAGGAAAGCGATTTTGACGTTCAGCTGCCATATTTCATGAATGAAACATGCAGCATCAGCAAGTGTTATCCCAATAGATTTAACGTGGCAACAGGTAAAAGATTTCGTTGTAATCAACACAATGTTGATAACGATACATTTTCGCTACAAGCCTAGCTTAGTACGTTGGTATGTTGCCTTCCATGTATGTATTCCTTGAATACTTATATAGTACCAATAGGCACAATGCCTTGTGGTACAACAACTAGTGTCCAAACATAGTTGTTATACATGGAATCCATTTCAGACTCATGGCACTTTGCCATAATAGGGAGTCGATACCTTGTATCACTTCCTCATACGTAGTCAGTTCGTATTCCTCAATAAGATTGACATCTTTATGAGGTGAGATCAGAAACCTATACCCCAGGTTGTTTTCTGACTCTCTCCGACCTATGCGGTTCTTGTGTATTCGAAGATTACTGATACAGTTTCATCCTTGATGAACTGTTTGTGTTCCATTAAGGACTTGGTGCCTTGAACAGTATAACTCCGATTTTTCATCGAGTTTTAATATCCTCCCACTTACCACTGCATATCGGTATTCCTCTTAGGAAAACCGCATGGTGAGCAACAATTACATTGTTCTCTAGTGAGTTGTATAAGTACTATACTTTGGTTTCCTTAGGATAACCAATTACATTAGGCACTTATCCAATTTGGGTTCTAGTTTGGTATCATCCAAACGTATGCCTAGCATTCCCAAATCTTCAGGAGTGAGAAAACCCAGTTTCTTTCCTGTTTATATCTAATATGAAATCTGTCAAACATATTTTTATGGAACCTTAGTCAAAATAAGTAGTGCACTATTAATGCTTATCCATTTTGAAGGAAAATGGTAGCTCAGAGCGACTTATGATTAACCTTATCATGTCCAACAAAATTCGGTTTCTCCGTTCGGACACACCGTCAAACTGACGTGTTCCGGGAGGAGTCCTCATTGAAAGAATACTATACTCTTTCAAGTATATGAGAAACTTACTGCTTAAGTATTTTCATCATGGTCAAACCGTGATGTTTTAATACTTTAGCCGATCTGTTCGTCTATTTCGTGTCGAAACTCTAAAAGTTTTTGATTTATGTTTCAAAAGAAACATATAACCATAACGTGATGCCACATCCGTAAGGTCACGAAACATTCATATCCACCTCTAGCCTAGCTAGACATGGGCCCAATTGCTTCACTATGAATAGGGCTAACAGATCGGTGGTTCTTGTACTTTCACCAAGTAAAAGGTATTTTAGGTACTTTACCTAATAAACTAGATTCGTAGACTTTATTTGAGTGGAATCAAATCCGTCCTAGTATCCACTCTTCAAAAGTGTGGAATACGAGTCTTGTTTATTGTGTCCCAGACAACACTGCCACAAATAAGTCTCATCTGATCAAATCAGTTTGAGCTATTTGTTTGTCATATTATATGTTTGAGATTTATTATATTCAAAATATAAATATTATTATTCACATCTAATGTGTTTATCTCAATATCATCTTTATAAAATAAAACACTTTAGTGTTCTAGAATATAAAGGTATACTCGCAACGAGTTATACTCGATATAGAGATAATGTTTCTAGTTAAACTAGTTACATTATAACAGTTCCTAATTTAAGTACACACCCAAATGGTAGTTCCTAAACTTATGTATCTACGGTTGAAACAGCGACTGTCGTCCCGTTTCCGATTCACAGATTAATCTCATCTGAAGTTAGTATCCTGCTCAGCAGATTCTGCACATCAATGCATATTTATGTATCACACTAAGTATTCAAAATCCAATTTTAATACTAGTAGTGAACATATTTACGACAAACATATTTGAAGTCAGAGCCTTGCTCGTCTTCAATTCCTTCATGTCTGCTTTGTTCATACGGCAGTCATGCTTCAATGACCCCGTTTGCCACAATTTAGGTAGACATCTTGGGATATGTCTTTTATCTTGCTAGAAGATTATAATGATTTTGCCTTTGCCCTTTTCACATTCCAGAAGTCTTTGGCCAAGCCTTGGCCTTCTAGAATATTGAAGTAAGATGCGTCTTGCGCTACTTGCCTTATTGCAAACTTTGGCTTTGTCTCATTGAGAATGGCCATGAACTCTCCAAGAGTATTAATTGCAATTAATACTTCTAAGATCTAAGAATAGATCTATGAAGATCCTTCAATTTCTTCATCATACTTTAAGGATCTAATCCTTAGTTCTGATTAGGAAATTAAGGAGTCTTTATGGCAAGCATAATGGATTAAACATAAAGTTATCATCACATGAATCTTCCAAAGATCATGCTCTACTATTTGCTTAACTCGGGCTTAGGCCTAAGATGTTATTCTATCAAATAAAGTAACTTCTTAGTTTCAGGACTATCCTGAAATTTATTCCCAATTTGAAAATTAAAGTCGTTTGAATACATTTCCCTAGGATAATGTTTTAAACATTATCTTTCAATTTAATCTTGATTCTAATAGTCCAACTATTTAATCAACGATTTCAGGTACAATCTAATGTAATGATTACTATAGTCTAACTATATAACTTATTATAATATTTATTGGTTAAAATCAAATATATATTGATTACTATAATCCAATTATATAATCATTATAAATGATCGGTAAAATCCAAATATATTGATTAGTAATCCAATTATATAATCGTTATAAATGATCGGTAAAATCAAATAAAATAAATAATTGATTACTATAATCCAATTATAATCATTATAAATTAAGTAGTTTGAATACAGTCCAACTGTATAATTAAAACAACTATTAAATATTAGTCCAACTAATTTGACGAATAAATTTGATTGAGCGGTATGGCAAGTAACTAAACGAATATTGCAAATCTAATATGCCTCCCACTATTTTTCGGCGAGCCTCTAACCCTCTGTTGAGTACTCGGGAAACCTTGTTTCCTAGTTGGCTAGGATCCCGTAAATAACACACAATCTTGACTTTGGCCAAAAAATTGTATGATACTTAACTAGGTAGATCTCTAAGATCAATTGGATCTCATCCAATTCCTAGATCCAGTAGGTGGACATCCAAGTCCGCAACATATATCTATATATGCCAATATATCAAATATATTACCTAACCTTTTTCCTCTGGATCAACTAAGCCTTGGCTTTGGCACAACAAACTTAATGATCACAGTTAAGCGGAACCCATTGACATCGAAAGCTTCGTAATCAATGTCGATGGACAAGAAATGATCTTGACTTTGGCCAACAAATCACGACTTAGACAAGACACCGATATGGAACAAAACTCTCATGATTCAAACACATCTGCAATTGACAAAGGTCTTGACTTTGGCCAACAAACCAATGCCAACTTTGGATATTGAGTAAGAATCACTCAACGGAAGGAAAAACGCTTAATATGTTTTGAGGGTTTTTCGCGTGCAAATTGGCAACCAATTTATTATCTTTGTTAAGGTCTCATCATCATACACCCTTAAACATGCATTCTAAATACATAATAAAGCGCATATAAATAAATAAATTAATAATGATATACGGATGGATATGTCACTGTTGAGTTTCAATCAAGTCCCAATATCATAAATCATGCATAAAAACGAGTGCATACACATCAAAGGAGGTGCAGAATAAACTCACATTGAACGGGTGTTTGATGAAATGAAGAACAAGTTGCGTTTTTGCCTCCCTCCAAGCTCGGTAATAGCTTCCTCATGCAGTGGACTGCTCGGTTGGGGGATGTTTTGAGGCTCCAATAATCGGCCATGAAAGACTCCATGGAAGCTCAAAGCTTCAAGCTTTCCAAGCTCACAAATTCGTTTCCTATCACCATAATATAACCCTGTGTGTGCTAGCACTACTCTTCTTCATTTGCTTCTCAAAATTCGGTCAAACCAGAAATTTGGAGAAGAAATCGGCAGTGAAGCCGTGAATGAGAGGGAGAAGAAAAAAGAGGGAAAAGAAGAAGACCGTTAACTTGCATGTGAGAGAGAGAAGATAAAGCTTTAATATATATGTTTATTATATTTACCAAGTAAATTAATAAAACATATATATTACTTTAATTCAAAAGTCAAAAAGTAAAAAGAAAATGTTGCTTTTTCAACTTCTACATCAATCACTCAAATCAAGTGACAACATGTCATATCACTCAAAGTGACATTTGATTTGACGCTTGATGTGACTAGCGATTTGACGCACGATTTGACTTGCGTGCCGCACTCGAATTCGAAATGCGAATGCGCTCGCAAAATCCCGGGCTCGGGTTCGCTAATTCCAAATTAACGAATTTTCCGTCGTGTCGTAATTAAATGATTACGCCTAGCGAAATCACTATTCACGTCGCTAACAAATTAATTCTAAATTAATTCGTTCGCCCGAATTAAAATCTAATTTTAATTCCGCGTCGAAATCCAATTTCTAATAATATATCAAATATATTATTTTATCGATTAATTCCAAATTAATCGTTCTCTCTCTTTAATTAATATTTTATCCCAGATAAAATATCTCCGCAATTAATCCCAGATTAATTTTCTCTCTCTTATATTAATCCTAGATTAATTAAGTGCGAGTTATACATCATCGGTGAATCTTCAGGAAGCGACCCATGAGATCTCCGGATATGTTGGCAGTAAATACGGTCGTCGGATTATCCGAACACGTAAGTACCTCGTACTACCTTTATACCGATTTACAAGACAAGGTTGGCTTCTAGCAAAGCGTCATGCCTACCCAATTCTCCAGAAATATTCTTACAGGAATATATAGATCTGTATCAAGCGTAGTATACCGTAGTATTGTGTATATCGGCCCAATATCGGATAGTAACGTGCTAGGGCTGCGGCTGGATAAGTGTCTGCCCCGTCCGAAGCACATGTCGGATGTCTGGTAACTTGTCTCTATCGGATATTCATGACCTAGTCACAATATCCTGATTGGTTGCGCAACACTTAAGAGCACTAGTACCGTATCCAGCGTGACATCATCTTCACTATGACTGAAGTGATACTTCCGTCTTGACATCACACCCAATACACTACGACTCTCTGATAAACCCAGAAGTGGTGTACGCAGAACTGGTTAAAGACCTGTACCACCAAGACCAAAGTCTATCGATTATCGTAAGTATTAGCGATTGTAGTCTTAGGTTAAGACCATACACACCTACCATGATTTCGGCCTCCCATAGACACATAGTCATAATACCAATGGGATTCGAGGGGTCTATCCAGAGCGAAGCTGTTTCCCGTACCATCGGTGAAACACGACCTCCTATCGCACTTGCATAAGTATCCAATACTTATATATATGAGAACTATGCCGTTGTGCCCTCACAACGCACACAAGTGCAATACTAGCCTATTCTGCATTATCGATGTCCAGTCTCGATAATACTCCCGCTAGGGATATTTAATGATTAATCCTTCGGGGACTGATATTGTCTCATATCATTCTCAGTCCAGGAACTAATCACAGGGACCTCTCTTCATTTATATATCTATGGTGATCTAATCACAAATGATGAGAGTGCAATTTCCTTGTCACATAGTTAATTTTTACAACAACACCGTGATCTGTACAAATAGTGACGCTATGGGTCATATTATCCAACAATCTCCCACTTGGCACATAGCCAGTCACTCGAGTGTCTAACACCCGAACTATGTACGGTTTGCTCAAATTGCTGAGAAAAGGTTTTCGTCAGCGGATTTGCATGATTATCGTCTGACGCGATTTACACGATCATCACATCGCCATGATGTATGATCCGAACGAATCAGATGAATATCGAAGTATATATCTGGATCGTCGATGAGACCTTTAATTCCTTAGCATGTGCTGACGCCTAGCTCAGCTGCTAAAAGGACTTATATCTAATCTAATTAGATTTATTTTTCGATCCAAATGGCTTCTATTGTGCCTCAGCTGCAGCAATAATCCGCATTTATTGTTTATTCGGCAACAGTTATCTTGCTCGGAATATTTCCAGCTCACTGTCCCAGTGTTCAAACTTTTATAGTACCGCAGTATTTACCGGTTTGGAAACTTGCAGCAGTGATTCTACTCCATAATTTAAGACAGCATCTTTAGTTCTCTCAGATACTAACAGATGTTCTTAACTTCAATCCAGTGACTATCACTTGGATTGACCCGATTGTGACTCCATATGCTCGAAGCGTATGAGACACCAATACAAGTACATTTTAAATGTACAATTTCCAGAGAGTGTTAACTACTCCAAATCTATCCCTGTAGATCTTTATTCCTTGAATAAAGGTTGTTACTCCCCAGAATTCTACGGAGAATTTCTATTGAAAGCCAAGCTTTCATCAATTACTATATGGGAATTTCACTGTCAGTGCGCTCTCCCACTAACCTCCTTATATACACAAGAATTATTTCGTTTTGATTCAAATCATAAACCATTATGATTATTTCAAAACGTCAGTTCCAAGAACCTTATGCTTGTTTCAATCCAAACATGGATCGAATAACCCGCAAACCTTGTTTGTCGGTTATACAAATCGTCAGGATGTTGTAAGTATCCTCCAAAAGGTTTCCTTTTCAGGAAAGCGATTTTGATCTGCAACTGACACATTTCATGAATGAAATATGCAGTTGTCAACAAGCATCTTCAAAATGGATTTACCATGGCAATAGGTAAAAGTATTCGTCGTAATCAACACAATGTTGATAACTCTACCTTTTCTTTACAAGCCTAGCTTAGTACGTTGGTATGTTGCCTTTCATGTATGTCTTCCTTGAAGACTTATAAAGTACCAATAGGCACAATGCCTTATGGTACATCAACTAGTATCCAAACTTGTTGATATACATGGAATCCATTTTTGATTCATGGCACTTTGCCATAACAGGGAGTTGATACCTTGTATCACTACCTCATACGTAGTCAGTTGGTATACCTTAAAAGATTAACATCTTTATGAGGTGAGATCAGAAACCCATACCCTAGGTTGTTTTCTGACTCTATCCGATCTACGAGTGTCTTGTGTATTTGAAGATTAATGGTATAGATTCATCATAGATGAACTATTTGTGTTCCATTAAGGACTTCGTGCCTTGAACAGTATTACTCCGATTTTCATCGAGTATCACTATCCTCCCACTGACCACTGCATATCGGTATTCCTCTCAGGAAAAACCGTATGGTGAGCAACAATCACATTGTTCTCATGTGAGATTTACAAGTACTATACTTATGGTTTCCCTTAGGATAACCTATATTGGCACTTATCCAATTTGGGTCCTTAGTTTGGTATCATCCAAACGTTATGCCTGGCATACCCAAATTATCAGGAATGAGAAACCTTGTTTCTTCCATGTACATATCCTATATGACATCTGTCAAACAGATTTATATGGAACCTTATTCTAAATAAGTTATTGCACTGTTAAAACTTATCCGTTGAAGGAAATGGTAGCTCAGAGCGACTCTTGATTAATCTTATCATGTCTAACATGATTCGGTTAATCCGTTCGGACACACCGTCACTTTGACGTGTTCCGGGAGGAGTCCTCATTTGAAAGAATACTATACTCTTTCAAGTACATATGAAACTTACTGCTTAAGTATTTTCCAATACGGTCTTACCGTGGCGGCATAATACTATAGCCGATCTGTTTGTCTATTTCGTGTCGAAACTCTAAAAGTTTCCGATTTGTGTTCTTCAAAAGAAACACATAACCATAACGTGATGCCACATCCGTTTTAGGGTCACGAAATATTCATGTTCACATCTAGCCTAGCTAGATATGGGCCCACTTACTTCACCATGAATAGGGCTAACAGATCGGTGGCCCTTTTACTATTACCAAGCAAATAGTATTTTAGGTACTTTACCTAATAAACTAGATTCGCAGACCTTATTTGAATAGTCAAATCAGTCCTAGTACCCACTCTTCAAAAGTGTGGATATACGAGTCTCGTTAAATTGTGTCCTAGACAACAATGCCACAAATAAGTCTCTATTGATCAAATCAATTTGAGCTATTTATTTGTCATTTTATATGTTTGAGATTTTATTTATATTCAAAATATAAATTCTGTTATTTACATCTAATGTATTTATCTCAGTATCATCTTTATATAATAAAAACTTAGTGTTCTATAATATAAAGGTTTTATCCGCAACGGATTAAACACTGATATAGAGATAATGTCTCTAGTCAAACTAGTTACATTATAACAGTTCCTAATTTAAGTATATACCCAAGGGTAGTAGTCCTAAACTTAGGTATCTACGGTCGAAACAGCGACTTTCATCCCGTTTCCGATTCGCAGAGCAATCTCAGCTTGAAGTCAGTATCCTGCTCAAAGCAGATTCTGAACATCAATACATATATTTTATGTACCACACTAAGTGTTTAAAATCTAATTTCAATACTAGCTGTGAACATAACTAAGACAAATATTTTTAAAGTTAGAGCCTCGCCTTTCTTTAATTCCTTCGTGTCTGCCATATCCAAATGGTAGTCACTTTGGGATATGTCAATTATCCTTTCAATATTTCAGAAACCTTAGGCCAAGCCTTGGGTTCTTAGAATATCGAAACGATGTGCACCTCGTGCTACATGCCCTATTGCAAACTTTGACTTTATCTCCTCTAGAATAGTCAATTAATTTTCCAAGAATTATAAATTGCAATTTTAATACTTCTTAAATCTAAAATTAGATTTATGACAAGTATATTAAATTAAGCACTAAAGTCATCATCACATAAATCTTCCAAAGATTTTATGCTCTACTTATTTTGCTTAATTTAGGGCTTAAGGTATAATAAGTTATTTTATCAAATAAAGTAACCTATTATTTATTCCCAATTTGAAAATTAAATTATTTAAAATATTTTAATCCCATATTATATTTTAAATATCCAACTTTTCAATTTTATCTTGATTACAATAGTCTAACTATTTAATCAACAATTAGTGGTACTATATATATATAATGATTATAATAGTCCAACTATATAATCAAATATAATCCAAATTAATTAACCTCAATTACATTTATTACTATAATCCAATTATAAAATCAACTGTAAACTGAAATTAATTAATTCAAATATATTGATTAATATAATCCAATTATATATAATCAAGTATAATACAGTCCAACTGTTTATTAAAACAACAATTTAAATATTAGTCCAACTAACATTTAATATTACGACGAAATAATTTGAATGAGCGCGTATGGCGAGTAATTGAACGAATATTGCAAATTCAATTCTTGCCTCCCACTATTTTTCGTCGAGCCTCTAACCCTCTGTCGAGTACTCGGGAAACCGTGTTTCCTAGTGGGCTAGGATCCCGTTAAATATCACACAATTGACTTTGGCCAACAAATTGTATGATAATTAACTAGGTAGATCTCTAAGATCAATTGGATCTCATCCAACTCCTAGATCCAGTAGGGGACATCCAAGTCCCAAACATATATCTTATATATGCCTATACATCGAATGTATACCCTAACCTGTTTCCTCTGAATCAACTAGGCCTTGGCTTTGGCACAACAAACCTAGTGATCCCAGTCAAGCGCGGACCCATTGACATGGAAGCTTCGTAATCAATGTCGATGGACAAGAAGTGGTCGACTTTGGCCAACAAACCACAACTTGGACACGACACCGATATGTAACAAAGCCTCGTGATTAAAACACATCTTCGACGGACAAGGGCTTGACTTTGGCCACAACCCCTGCCAATCTCGGATCTTGAGTAAGAATCACTCAATGGAAGGAAAATAAACGCTTGATATTTAACGAGGGTTTTTCGCGTGCAAATTGGCTACCAATTTATTATCTTTGTTAAGGTCTCATCATCATACACCCTTAAACATGCATTCTAAACACATAATAAAGCGCATATGATAAAATAATAATGATATGCGGATGGATATTTTACACATTGATCCTAGATCAAATCTCTCACTTTCTCTCTCCCGCTAGCACAAATATTTCTTCTACCCGTTATACTACACTTCTAAAGAAACCTCATATACATTGAGGGGAATAGGTGAGAAGAGAATACAAAGAATAGGAGGTGATAAGGCTGGACACGCAGGTCCAATTAATAAATCAAATTTATTACAACAATTCTAAAATTGCCCCACCCTTCTAATATCCATCCGATATACATTATTCAAACATCACAACATGTTGTTCATACAAGCATGTTATCAATCAATCTAATCAAATTAATTAATCTTGATAATTAGTGATCATCCAATGTTCAAACAAAGATTTGATTTTGTTCGAGTCAAACTCGTATTGCGAACACGTACTCAAAGTACGATTTCTACGAATTAAATTAAATTACATGATTAAATCCAATTAATACGTATTTAATTCTAATTCATTATTTAATTCCAAATTAAATATTACACTTTATAAAATAAACCTTTACGACTTAAATTCCAAATTTAATCGTTACGGGTTCAAAGCCCGATTAATATCCAATATTAATTTAATTAAAGTCCAATCGGCTTTTAATTAATTTCTTGAGGCGTGGACTTTTGGTCAACTCGGTCAAACCGAATAACCAAAATCCAATCCGGGAGTTACCCCATAAGCCCATAAATTAATTTAGGTCCATTAGGCCCAAAAACGTTAAAGGTTCATTAGTCGCATTTGGGCCTTTTGGAAGCGGTTTTGGGCCTAATTGGATCCAACCAATTTTGGCCTAAACCAACTTTGTACAACAAAGTCCAATAAACCCAATAACAACTTTAAAAGCCCAAATCCAATTTTAAGGCCAATAATTTAATTCCAAAAATTCCAAATTTCCCAATTAAATTACCTAAAGTGTATAACATTATTAATTACCCAAATCAAAGTTTCCAAAACATCAAATTTGTCCAATTAATCATGCTTAACATCAATTAATCATGTCCAACATAATTAAATAAAAATCAAACCCAATTTCATGCTTCAAGTGTCTCGGCCAAAGAGGGAAATTATGCCCAAATCAAATTCAATCCAAATGAACCAAATTAAACATAAATTCAACATCCCCAAATGATTTGCAAGTCATCCAATGAACAAAAAATCAAAAAACCAAGACAATTTTAGGGATCATTTTCGGCCATCACAAGCAAATTGGGGAAAATTGTTCCAAACACTTTTTCATCAAATTGATCTAATCAATCATCAATTAAACAACATTCAAGCATTCTAAATCATCCAATTTCATTAAACATGCTCAAAATCAAGTTTACCCAAATTTGTCATGCCCAAAATTTAGGGAAAAATGGATCCAACCAAATTTCATGAAATTGATTATGCACAACATCAATTCAACCTCATTCAAGCATACTATACTAAACAATTTAATCATTTGATGCTCAAATTGAGTTTACCCAATTAAAGTTTTGGCCAACATTAAGCAAATTGGGGAAAATCAATCCAATTAATTTCATCAAATTGATTACATATAACTCTAATTTATTCATATACAAGCATTCTTAAACAAATAATTTTTTAAAATCATGCTTAAATCAAAAAGCCCCAAATTTTGCTCAAGAACCCTAATTCGTTTTATGCAACCAATAGCTCAAGATACCATGTTGAGTTTCAATCAAGTCCCAAGATCATAAATCATGCATAAAAAAGAGTGAATACACATCAAAGGAGGTGCGGAATAAACTCACATTGAACGGGTTTGATGAAATGAAGAACAAATTGCGTTTTTGCCTCCCTCCAAGCTCGGCAATAGCTTCCTCATGCAGTGGACTGCTCGGTTGGGGGATGTTTTGAGGCTCCAATAATCGGCCATGAAAGACTCCATGGAAGCTCAAAGCTTCAAGCTTTCCAAGCACACAAATTCGTTCGCCTATCACTATAATATAACCCATGTGTGTGCTAGCACTACTCTTCTTCATTTGCTTCTCAAACTTTCGGTCAAACCAGAAATTTTGGAGAAGAAATCGGCAGTGAAGCCGTGAATGAGAGGGAGAAGAAAAGAGAGGGAAAAGAAAGAAAGAAGAAGACCGTATGTCTTGCATGTGAGAGAGAGAAGATAAAGCTTTAATATATATGTTTATTATATTTACCAAGTAAATTAAATAAAACATATATATTACTTTAATTCAAAAGTCAAAAAGTAAAAAGCAAATGTTGCTTTTTCAACTTCTACATCAATCACTCAAATCAAGTGACAACATGTCATATCACTCAAAGTGACATTTGATTTGACGCTTGATGTGACTAGCGATTTGACGCGCGATTTGACTTGCGTGCCGCACTCGAATTCGAAATGCGAATGCGCTCACAAATAATCCCGGGCTCGGGTTCGCTAATTCCAAATTAACGAATTTTCCGTCGTGTCGTAATTAAATGATTACGCCTAGCGAAATCACTATTCATGTCGCTAACGAATTAATTCTAAATTAATTCGTTCGCCCGAATTAAATCTAATTTTAATTCCGCGTCGAAATCCAATTTCTAATAATATATCAAATATATTATTTTATCGATTAATTCCAAATTAATCGTTCTCTCTTTAATTAATATTTTATCCCAGATAAAATATCTCCGCAATTAATCCCAGATTAATTTTCTCTCTCTTATAATTAATCCTAGATTAATTAAGTGCGAGTTATACATCATCGGTGAATCTCAGGAAGCGACCCATGAGATCTCCGGATATGTTGGCAGTAAGTAAATACGGTCGTCGGATTATCCGAACACATAAGTACCTCGTACTACGTTTATACCGATTACAAGACAAGGTTGGCTTCTAGCAAAGCGCCATGCCTACCCAATTCTCCAGAAGTATTCTTACAGGAATATATAGATCTGTATCAAGCGTAGTATACCGTAGTATTGTGTATATCGGCCCAGTATCGGATAGTCACGTGCTAGGGCTGGGGCTGGATAAGTGTCTGCCCCGTCCGAAGCACATGTCGGATGTCTGGTAACTAGTCTCTATAATCGGATATTCCTGACCTGGTCACAATATCCTGATTGGTTGCGCAACACTTAAGAGCACTAGTACCGTATCCAGCGTGACATAATCTTCACTATGACTGAAGTGATACTTCCGTCTTGATATCACACCCAATACACTACGACTCTCTGATAAACCCAGAAGTGGTGTGCGCAGAACCGGTTAAAGCCCTGTACCACCAAGACCAAAGTCTATCGATTATCGTAATTATTAGCGATGTAAGTCTCAGGTTAAGACCATACACACCTACCCTGATTTCGGCCTCCCATAGACACATAGTCATAATACCAATGGGATTCCGAGGGGTCTATCCAGAGCGAAGCTGTTTCCCGTACCATCGGTGAAACACGACCTCCTATCGCACTTGCATAAGTATCCAATACTTATATATATGAGAAATATGCCGTTGTGCCCTCACAACGCACACAAGTGCAATACTAGCCTATTCTGCATTATCGATGTCCAGTCTCGATAATACTCCGGCTAGGGATATTTAATGATTAATCCTTCGGGGACTGATACTGTCTCATATCATTCTCAGCCCAGGAACTAATCACAGGGACCTCTCTTCATTTATATATCTATGGTGATCTAATCAAAAATGATGAGAGTGCAATTTCCTTGTCACATAGTTAATTTGTACAACAACACCGTGATCTGTACAAATAGTGACGCTATGGGTCATATTATCCAACAGTCACAAATTGTTCCTAGAACAAATCACTCCATTTCCTCTCCCCGGCTAGAACTATTCTAACTTCTACCCAATTACAAAATACAATAAAGAAACCTCATTTTCATTGAGGGGAATAGGTGAGAAGAGAAATACAATAAGAGAGGAGATAAAAGGCTGGACACGTAGGTCCAATTTAATAAATTCTAAACTTATTACAACAATTTCCAAAACTGCCTTTGTTCTTCTAATATCCATCCGGTATATATTATTCATACAACACGTTCATGTATTCATACAAATCATGTTATTCAATCAATCTAATCCAATTAATTAATCTTTGAATTAATGATCATACAATGTTCAAACAACGATTTGATTTGCGCGAGTCAAACTCGTTTAAGAATAAATACTCAAAGTAAGTATTCTTGAATTATATTGAACTACAACTTTAAATCCAATTTATTTGTATTCAATACTAATTCCAATTTAATTCCAAATTAAATATATACACTTACTAATAAGCCTTAAAGACTTGGATTCAAATCCGATCTTAATGGGTCTCAAAGGCCCAATAACATCCAATGTCATTTCAATTAAAGTCCAATGGGCTTTTAATTGATTCTTAAGGCATGGGCTTTGGCCATAATGGATCAAACCCAAAATGCCAAAGCTCAATAGGAATCACCCTATTGCCAACAAATCAATTTAGGCCCATTAGGCCCAATTAAATTCTTTAAAGGGCCAAGTGATGTATTTGGACTTTATGGAATTGGTTTTGGGACCAATTGGATCCAATCCAAAAGTCCAAAACAAAACTTAGTCAAACCAAGCCCATTAAGCCCAAATACACACTTTTAGCCCAATTCATAATTAAAGGCTTATTAACATAATTATAATATTCCAAATATCACAATTACTTTAATTAAAGTGTATTAGCCATGATTAATTAATTAAACTCAATATTTCCAAAATACCAATTAACTTAATTAATCATGCTTAATCCATCAATTCATACTCAACACAATATTGAAGCCAAAACACATCAGTTCATGCTCAACACAAATTGAATCCTAAAGTCATCATTTCATGCTCAACATGCTCTTTGATTTTAACATGAACTTTATTGACTTTGATTCTAATCCAATCAAACCAACAATCAACATTTAAACATTCATTTAAACACATCATTTCATGTTACAAAAAAAATAAAACTGCAGTACTATTCACTGCTACATTCGGCCACACTAAGGAAAAATTAATTTTTGATTCATTTGATTTGTTTCAAATCTAATCATGCATAACTCTAAGTTATCATATTCTAAGCATGCTCAAAGCATCAATTTGAAAGAATCATGTTCAAAACATAAAAGCCCCAAATTTTAGTCTCATGAACCCTAAAATTTTCATGCTTAAAATTGGCTCTTGATACCATTGTTAGTGTTCCTAGAATATGCCAAGGATCTAATAAGCAAGAAATGTGTTCATAAATTCAAAATAAGTTGCGGAATTACTTACATTGAATGGATTTGAGCTTTTAAATTTTGAGAAGAGATCTCCAAGATCCAAGCTTTAAGTGATGATTCCAACTCTTGAAGTAGTTTCCCTATCACCTTAGTTGATTTCTCCAAGTGCTAGCTTTGTTGATTTTGCAACAAAATCAAAGAGAAGGGAGGAAGAGGCTCACGCCCATTGTAGAGAGTATTAGGGTTTTCATTTTCGAAAATGTGTTACAAGTGTGTAGAATGAAGAGAGAGAGAAGGCTTTTTGGTTTTGTTAAAGGGTTTTACCCTTTTACCCAAAACCATGTAGTTGGGGTAATTTGGTTTCACCTAAACCAAGTGGTTGGAAAGTAAGTGGTTTTGGCATAAATGCCAACAACTTTCCAACCACCCCTTCACATGTGTGACATGTGTGAAGTGGGCCCCACCATTTTGAATTCAAAACTCAAAATGTCTCTAAGAACATTTGTCGCGGCTCGGTTCCGTTTAATCCGATTAAACGTACTTTCGTCGCTAAATAATTAAATCTAATTTAATTAAATAACGATGCCTCGCAAATATATTACGAACGTCGTTTACAAATTAATTCTAAATTAATTCGTTCGTTCGTATGAAAGTCCGAATTTAATTTCGTAACGAAATCCAATTCATATTAATATATCCAATATATTAATTTTAGCCCATATGAATAAATTAAATAGAAAAATCAAATTTAACCATTAAATTTATTTTATCGATTAATTCCAAATTAATCGCGTTCTCTCTTTTCCGAACACATTTAATCCCAGATTAAATAATACCTCAATTAAGCCCAGATTAATTTTCTTTCTCTTAATTAATCCCAGATTAATTCTCTCTCTTAATTAATCCCAGATTAATTCTAATTTAAATCAACTGTCATCGGTGAATCTTTGGGAAGTGACCCAAGAGATCCCTGGATATGTTGGCAGTAAATACGGTCATCGGATTATCCGAATATGTGCATACCTCGTACCACGTGCTTACCGATTTACAAGACATGGTTGGCTTCTAGCAAAGCACCGTGCCTACCCAATTCTCCAAAAATATTCTTACTGGAATATATAATCTATGTCAGGCGTAGTATACGTAGTATTGCGTATTGCGATCCAGTATCAAATGTCACTTGCTAGGCCTGGGGCTGGAACTGTGTCTGCCCCGTACGAAGCACATGTCGGATGTCTGGTAACTAGTCTCTATTATCGGATATACATGACCTAGTCATAATATCCTGATGTCTGCAGTACTTATGAGTACTAGTATCGTATCCTACGTGACATCATCTCCACTATGACTGGAGTGATACTTCCGTCTTGACATCACACCCAATACACTGCGATTCTCAATATACCCAGCAGAGGCGTACACAGAGCCGGTTAAAGCCCTGGACGACCAAAACTAAAGCATACCGATTGTCGCAAGTATTAGCGATGCAAGTCTCAAGTTAAGACCAAATACACCTACCCTGATATCAGACTTCTATAGACACATAGTCATACTACCAATGTAATTCCGAGGGGTCTATCCAGAGCGAAGCTGTTTCCGCACCATCAGTAAACACAAACTCCTATCACACTTGCATAAATATCCAATACTTAAATATATGAGAACTATGCCGTTGTGCTCCCACAACGCGCATAAGTGCAATACTAGTCTATTCCGCATTATCGATGTCTAGTCTCGATAATACTACGACTAAGGATATTTAATGATTAATCCTTCGAGGACTGATACTGTCTCATATCATCTCAATCCAGGAACTAATATAGGGACCTCCTATCATTTATACATCTAGGTGATCTAATCACAAATGATAAGAGTGCAATCTCATTGTCACATAGTTAATTTGTACAACAACACCATGATCTGTACAAATAGTGACGTTATTGGTCATAACTGTCCAACATTAATAAGATTGATTCGGTAAACTTAAAATGAACTTGGAAAAGGGATTTTCGATTTAAGACCTTAGACTCAATAGCCCACGATCTTCCTTGAGGATTAATAATCCTTTAATAGATTTCCTTACAGGATAAGAATATACCTATCGGGCGGGGGTAGCCATAATTGGAATTCAATCTTAATGAATTCAGATAACTTAATTGACATATGAATATGATTAATTATGGGTATTTGTATCTAACCATCGGAAGAGGCTTTTACATAATTTCATGTTACAGGTTAATAAACCAATATATTACACAACCGTAAGATAACCACTTCATCTTTAAAAATGATATTGGAAGGATTCACAACCTTGGATAGTTTTAAAATTGAATTTTCCTAAATCAACTTTTGTACAATTTTATTTACTTGTTTTAAATTTAAAATCACTTTCAAATCAAACAATCAATCCATTAAATACTTGTAAATATTTAACTTCATAAATTAATAGCTTAGGTATTAAGTCCTCGTAGGATCGATACTTTTGTACTACTTGAACGATACGTGCGTTTGCGTTATACGTGTGTGATTACGCACCGGTCAAGTTTTTGGCGCCGTTGCCGGGGACTTATTTATCTTTCACTATTATTTTTGGGATTAGATACCTTTACTTGTACCTAATTTTCTTTTTACTTTTTATTTTTTTTTTCTTGTGTTTCAGGTTCTCAGACACTACATGAGACGAACAGAAGCTTTGAAATCCGACCGCTTGACCCAGAAATTGAAAGAACCATCAGACAATTAAGAAGAGAAAGACGAGAAGGCCAATAAGCAATCGTTAATATGGAACTTGAACCGTTGGAAGTTGCACCACCATTTCCCATTCGAGGCAGAACCATTCCGGTGGTTGACAGCTTCATTTCCTGTATTGTATTTCCTCCCTTACCAGCAAATACATGTGACATCAAACCATGCATTCAGATGATTCAGCAGTCAATTCAGTTTGGGGGGAATGCAACTGAAGTCATAATGCCAATATCAGCAACTTCCTAGAATTTTGGGGTACTTTCAATTACAATCGAGCAGCTGAAGAAGCAATTAGACTGTGATTTTTTCCATATTCTTTGAAAGATAGAGCAAAAGCTTGGTTACATTCACTACCAGCAGGTTCCATCATAACTTGGAACACTCTAGCCATAAAATTTCTTGCAAAATACTTTCCACCAGCCAGAACAGCAAAGTTGAGGAATGACATCACATCTTTTGTACAATAAGATTCAGAATCCCTTTATGAAGCTTGGGAAAGATTCAAAGATTTACTCTGGAAATGTCCTCATCATGAGATTCCAAAGTGGCTTCAAGTCCAAACTTTCTATAATGGACTTTCTAGACTAATGAGAATCACAATTGATGCTGCTGCTGCTGGAGGAGCTTTGATAGCAAAAGGATAAGATCAAGCCTGTGAATTAATCAAAGAAATGGCTAACAACAATTCCTTGTGGCCATCAGAAATAAGCATGATCCAGAGAATTGCAGGAATATATGAAGTTGGAGCCAACTCAGCAATGAATACTAAGTTGGATCAGATGTGAAAATACCTAGAAATACTCAACGCACAAGTTGTAAACATTTCCGGAACCACAAGTTCACCATATGGAGGAGCACCAGAGCCAAACCAACATAAAGAAACGGTTAATTACGTCAACAATTTCAACAGACAGAGGAACAATCCATATTCCAACACCTATAACCCAGGGTGGATGAATCATCCCAATTTCGCATGGAGCAACAATTCAGGGTAAATGAACAACCCACCACCCGGATTCCAACAGCAAAACAAAGGCCAAGAGCAGGCAAATGAAACAGGAATAGCAGAAGTGTTGACCCATTTGAAAAAGATAGAAGCAAAACATGACTCTCAAGCAGCTAGGTATGATACTTTGTTTCAATCCCACACAGCATTAATTCAAAGTCAATCTGCTTCTATTAAAGCACTGGAGAATCAAATTGGACAACTGGCCAATGCTCAGAGTTACAGACCGCCAGGTAACCTTCCTAGCAATACAGAACCAAATCCAAGGAACATTGGGAATGAGTAATGTCATGCCATCATTTTAAAAAGCGGTACTGAAATCAATAAAAATGTTTGAGTCAAGGCAACTGTTGAGGAAATTCCAAAAGAAAGCTGCGAAGTAGTTCCAAAGATGGAGGAAAAATAAGCAAAGGAAAAAGATCAAGAAATGATCACTCTACCACCACCTTTTCCACAGCGTCTCCAGAAGAATAAACTAGACAATCAGTTTTCTCGATTCCTAGAGATCTTCAAAAAGTTTCATATCAAAATTTCATTGCAGAAGCTTTGGAACAAATGACCAGCTATGTCAAATTCATGAAAGACACTCTTTCACGAAAACAGAGATTTGGAGATTACGAGACAGTAGCATTATCAGAAGAATGCAGCGCTATCATCTAGAGGAAGCTTCCCCCAAAGTTGAAACATCCTGGCAGTTTCATTGTTCCTTGCACCATATGAGAACATGACTTCGGTAGGGCTTTGTGTGATTTAGGTGCAAGTGTTAATTTAATGCCTTTTTCTATTTACAAGAAACTGTAGATTGGAGAAATAATGCCTACCTCAGTCTCTCTACAACTTGCTGATAGAACGCTCGTATTTTCGAGAGGTGTAGTTGAAGATGTGATTGTCAAGGTTGACAATTTTATTTTCCCAACATATTTTATTGTCCTTGATATGTAGGAAGACGAAGATATGCCGATCATCCTCGGGAGACCATTCTTGGCTACTGGTCGAACCATTATTGATGTACATAAAGGAGAACTAACCATGAGGGTACATGACCAAGAAGTAACATTCAATGTTTTCAAGACCATAAATTTCCTAGATGATGAAAAGAAATAGGAATGTTTCAGACTTGATGTGATAAATAGTACCATCCAGAACTCCAATGCAATGTAAGGTTCTACTGACAAACTTAAAGCATGTCAATTGCCTGTGGAGCTGGAAGATAAAGCGTACTGCGCACTGAAGAAGCCTATTCTTACACTACAAGCAACAGAAGAGGAACAGTTCCACCAACTCAACGAATTGGAGGAATTTCACATACAACCTTTTAAGAATGCCAATTTGTACAAAGAAAAGGCCAAGAAGGGATATGATGAGAAGTTAGTGCGCATACAACTGGAACTAGGGCAGAGGGTACTGTTAAACAAGTCAAGCTTGAAACTCTTTACATGGAAGCCAAAATCACGATGGTCAGGTCCATTCTTAATCACCAAGGTTTTACCAGATAGAGCCATTGAGTTACATGATCCCAACTCTGTTAGGGATATGCCCTATACCCAACTTGTGGATGGGCTATATGTACATGTATTTGTAATATTTTCATTAATTAATAAAATGGAAATCTTTATTATACGTGTCTTACCTAACTTATATGAATCATCAACACTGTAATAAAGCCATTGGAGTAATAAGATGATGGCTTCCATGCCTTATGAGAATCATTACTCTTAAATGTTCATAGTGATAGTTTTGTTAAATAATCTGGGCGTTCACAAAGCGGAGAGACTAGCATGATGATATGATATGCCCTTAAGTGGGGTAGCCGATCTCATAGGCTACTAGCAGAGATCTGTCCTCTTAGTGTATCACATGGATGCATGAGTTGCTCGTGTCCATCGAACTGACCACCGAAAGTTTTCATATGGAGTGTTTATCCCATGTGTCTGTGAGAACGTTCATGTATCGATTATATTACTAGTCCTTAGACTTGAGGTCTTTACAATCTTATGTGTGGATAAAATAACTTTGAAATTCTCCTTCCCCGGTTCAAAAGATCCAGTCATAAGGGTATCATTGGGTCATTTGTTGAAACACATGAAGATTGTAAAGATACAACAGAGAATCACCACTCTCTCGGATAATATTTTCTTATAATAGTAGTATTCCAGTTCGTGGGTTGATATGTATGATAAGTGCTTGAGACTGTGGCCACATCGGAAGAATCATGAGAGATTCTTAGGTTAGCACGATTCATGACACTATCAACATCATACATTTGACCATGTGGATAGAAACTTTCCGTACCCTAGGTCAGTAGGTGGGGATACAGTGAGGCGAGGGACCGTATCATATGTAAATCGCATACAGAATGGGTATTGGAGCAAAACTGGCTGTATTGTGCGTGGGGACTTATTCATTAGTTTTGCTGAATGGTTTAGTTTTAGACTTAAAAGATTGTGTTTATGTACCTTGTCTAGTAAAGAAAATCATTTCAATTTATTCTTTATGTAATAAAGGCTTTTCATGCCTAATAAGTTGTAATGAATGTTCTATTTATTTCAATGGAATAAAATATGGAGGTGGTATTTTGAATAATGGTATCTATGTCTTACAAACTAACAAATAATGTTCAACCTATAATATCTACAACGTTAACTCGAATAATCTCAATAAATCACTTCTATGGCACAGTCGCTTAGGTCATATCAATGAAACAAGATTAACTAAGCTGCATAAGGATGAGTATTTCAAATACTTCAAATATGAACCTTATGGAACTTGTGAGTCTTGTTTACTTGGTAAAATGACCAAATTACCCTTCAAAGGTAAATGACATCGTGCAGCGGATACATTAGAACTCATACACTCTAATGTATGCAGACCAATGTTAGTCACTGCTAGAGGTGGATTCTCCTACTTCATTACCTTTATCGATGATCATTCGCGATATGGGTATGTGTACCTTATGCGGTACAAATCTGAAGCCTTTGAGAAATTCAAAGACTTCAAGGCTGAAGTAAAAAACCAGCTTAATAAGAGTATTAAGTCACTAAGGTCTGACTGAGGTGGTGAATACTTAAGCAACGAATTTCAAGATTACTTGAGAGAAAATGGCATTGTTTCCCAGTGGACTCCTCCGGGAACTCCATATCATAATGGGGTCTCCGAAAGGAGAAATCAGACATTATTAGATATGGTCCGATCAATGATGCCAGGCACGGATCTACCTATTTCATTTTGGGGTCTTGCTTTAGAAACTGCAACACTACTACTAAACCAAGTTCCTTTCAAGACTGTTAGTCAAACACCATATGAGTTATGGTCTAGGAAACTTCCTAGTTTTAGTTATCTAAGAGTTTGGGGATGTGACGCATATGTCAAGCTCACACAAACAAACAAATTGAATGATAGGGCAGTTAAATGTAAGTTTGTAGGATATGCCTTGAACTCAAGAGCTTACGTGTTCTACGTCCCAAATGAACAAAGAACATTTGTCTCACAAAATGCTAAATTTCTAGAGAATGAATTCCTTCTCAAGAAATATAGTGGGAGTAGACTTGACCTCGAAGAGGTACAAGTAGAACAAACTAACATAGAACTAAACCCCAGGCCACTCAAAAAGGTAGCGATGGAACAACCACAAGGTTATGAACTCAGAAGGTATGGTAGGAAAAGATATGAGCCTGAAAGATATGGTTTCCATATTGATGAGGAACATGATCAGGTCATGGATAATGACGATCCCACCAGTTATGACAAAGCAATGCGTGACATTGATTCAGTCAAGTGGCTTGAGGCCATGAAATCTGAAATAGACTCTATGTATCAGAATCAAGTCTGGGAATTGGTAGATGCACCTGAAGGGATATAACCCATAGGCTGCAAGTGGATTTACAAGCGTAAAACTGTGCAGAAGGCAACATCCAAACCTATAAGGCTAGGTTGGTGGCGAAAGGTTATAGAAAAATCCAAGGAATTGACTATGACTAAACCTTCTCACCTCTTGTAATGATGAAGTCCATTCGAATTTTACTGGCACTTGCACATTTTGATTATGAGATTTGGCACATGGATGTAAAAACAGCTTTCCTTAATTGGAACCTCGTAGAGGAAGTCTATATGACACAACCTGAGGGGTTTGCATCTAAGGATGATCATAATAAAGTATGCAAGCTTAAATGATCCATTTATGGACTCAAGTAAGCCTCCAGAAGTTGGAATATATGATTTGATGAGACAATCAAAGAATTTGACTTCATCAAAAATGTAGCCGAGCCTTGTGTTTACAAGAAAAGTAGTGAGAGTGCTGTTGTATTTCTTGTATTATATGTCGATGACATATTAATCATCGGGAATGATATTCCCATGATGCAAGCCACCAAGCAATTGTTATCTCAGAATTTCAATATGAAAGATTTGGGAGAAGCAGCCTACATCCTCGGTATTAAGATCTACCATAATAGATCTAAGAGGTTGTTAGGACTTTCTCAATCTACGTACATAGATAAAGTTTTTAAAAGGTTCAAAATGGAAGATTCCAAAAGAGGTAATTTACTGACTTGTCATATCTAAGGAGCAATGTCCACATACTCCTTCAGATAGAGAGCGTATGCGAAGGATCCCTTATGCTTCAGCAATAGGATCGATCATGTACGCCATCCTATGTACAAGACCTGATGTCTCTTATGCTTTTAGCATAACGAGCATGTATTAGGAAAATCCTGGTGAGCAACACTAGGCAGGTGTCAAAACAATCCTCAAGTATCTGAGAAGAACTAAGGATGTGTTTTTAACATACGGAGATTGTTCTGAGATGAAAGTCATTGGTTATTGTGATGTGAACTTTCAGACCGATAGGGATGACAACATATCACAAACAGGATATCTGTTTACTTTAAATGGCGGTGCTGTAAGTTGGAAAAGCTCAAAGTTGCCAACTACTGCGGACTCCACCACCGAAGTGTTGGACAAAATGACCCATAGCGTCACTATTTGCACAGATCATTGTGTTGTTGTAGCAAATTAACTATGTAACAAGGAAATTGCACTCTTGTCATTTGTGATTAGATCACCTTAGATATATAAATGAAGAGAGGTCCCTATGATTAGTTCCTGGATTGAGATGATATGAGACAGTATCAGTCCACGAAGGATTAATCATTAAATATCCCTAGCCGTAGTATTATCGAGACTCGACATCGATAATGCGGAATAGGCTAGTATTGCACTTGTGCGCGTTGTGAGGGCACAACGGCATAGTTCTCATATATATAAGTATTGGATACTTGTGCAAGTGCGATAGGAGGTCGTGTTTCACCGATGTACGGGAAACAGCTTCGCTCTGGATAGACCCATCGGAATCCCATTGGTATTATGACTAGGTGTCTATGGGAGGCCGAAATCAAGGTAGGTGTATATAGTCTTAACCTGAGACTTACATCGCTAATACTTACGACAATCGATAAACTTTGGTTTTGGTGTTTGGGGACTTTAAACGGGTTCTGTGTACACCACTTCTGGGTTTATCAGAGAATCGTAGTGTATTGGATGTGATGTCGAAATGGAAGTGTCACTCCAGTCATAATGGAGATGATGTCACGCAGGATACGATATTAGTACTCTTAAGTGATGCGCATCCAATCGTGATATTATGACCAGGTCATGAATATCAGATTATAGAGACTAGTTACCAGACATCCGATATGTGTTTCGGACGGGGCAGACACTTATCCAGCCCCAGCCCTAACACATGATTATCCGATACTGGGCCGATATGCACAATACAATTGTATACTACGCTTGATACAGATCTTTGATATTCTTTGATGAATATGTCCGGAGAACTTGGGATGACTTGGTGCTTTGCTAGGAGTCGACCTTGTCTCGTAAATCGGTAGAACGTAGTACTTGGTACGTACGTGATTCGGATACTCCGACGACCGTATTTACTGCCAGATTATCCGGGGATCTCATGGGTCGCTTCCCGATAATCCACCGATGACGCATAACTCGCACTCTTGAATAATCTGGGATTATAATAGAAGAGAGAGAAAATTAATCTAGGATTAATTACGGAGATATTTTATCCGGGATAAAATATCGTCTAGAGAGAGATAACGATTAATTCGGAATTAATCGATGAATTAATATATTCGATATATTAAACGAAATTAGATTTCGACGCGGAATTAAAATTAGATTTTAATTCGGGCAAACGAGTTAATTTAGAATTAATTCGTTAGCTACGTAAATAATAATTTCGCCAGGCGCAATTATTTATTTAAATTCGATTGAATTAACGTCGCGACGTAAGCTCGGTATTTCGGAAATATCGAACCCGAACGCGTGAGTGCACGTGGGCCCACTTTCATTTGGAAACGTGTGGGGCCCACATGACACATGTCATTCTAATGCATTGCATGTAGATAGTGTACAATGCACTCAATGTTATTGCATGGAGTTTGAGTGTTTGACACTCTAAGCCATTGCATGTATTGTGTCATAAGTTTATTATTTATTTAATAAACATTATGGCATAAATATAAATTGATTTTTGGTAAATCATTTAAAAAAAAAAAACATAACACAACTTCTTCTCTCTAAAATTCTCTCCTCTCTCACGCCCATTTGAGAAAAGTGTTCACTGGTTTGGAACCAGTTTGGGCGTGAGCTAAAGGGAAGCAAGA
>SKCR01017489.1:0-46067 GCA_019454045.1 Zanthoxylum bungeanum | reverse complement strand
TCAACAGGCAATGGTAACAAATCTAATGGAGTTAGTGGTTGAAAACCATAAACAATTCAAAGGTGAATAAGATGTAGAATGGGAAGAATGAATGCTACGATTATATGCAAATTCAACAAAAGGCAAACAATCCTCCCAAGTTTTCAAGTTTTAGAGACAATAATACGCAATAACTGAGTCAAAGTCCTATTAACCACTTCAGTTTGTCCATCAGTTTGGGGATAACAAGTAGTAGAATACAAAAGTTTGTTCCTAACTTACCCCATAAAACTTTTCAAAGTGACTAAGGAATTTAACATCACGATCTGAAACTATACTCCGTGGAATTCCATGGAGTCGTACTACTTCTCTAAAGAAAAGTCAGCAATGTTAGTGGCATCAATTTTTATGACATGGCTATAAAGTGTGCCATCTTACTGAACCTATCAACCACTACAAAGATGGAATCTCTACCGCCTAGTCCTAGGTAAACCCAATATAAAGTCCATTGATACATCTACCCATGGCTCACTAGGTACAGGCAACGGTGTATACAACCCATGAGGCATAACCTTAGATTTAGCCTTTTTACAAATCAGCATTTATCACACAAACGCTCAATATCTCTCTGCATTTTAGGCCAATAAAAATTTCACTCAATACCCCTAAGGTCTTAGAAAAGCCAAAGTGCCCCATTAAACCTCCCTCATGCGCTTCTCTAACTAACAACTCACGCATACTACAAACAGGAATGCATAATCTATTCTCCCTAAACAGAAACCCAGTCATGTTGTAGAATTTATTAAAGGTAGTAGACTTTTCACATGCAGCATAGATGGTACTAAAGTCAGTATCATTTGCATAAAGTTCTTTAATAAATTCAAACCCAAGCATTCTTGCACTCAATGAAGTAAGTAAAACATACCTTCGCGATAGTGCATTAGCGACAATGTTTTCCTTACCTTGTTTGTAGCGAATTACGTATGGAAATGTCTCAATGAACTCCAACCACTTTGAATGTCGTTTGTTCAACTTACCTTGGCTCTTCAAGTGCTTCAATGATTCATGATCAGTATGGATCATAAATTCTCGAGGCCACAGATAATGCTGCGAAGTCTCAAGGGCTCTCACTAGCGCATACAACTCCTTGTCATGTGTGAGGTACCTCAAAACTGCTCCATTCAGCTTCTCACTAAAGTAAGCTATTGGTCGCTTTTCTTGCATAAGAACAGCTCCAATGCCTATTCCGGATGCATCACACTCAATCTCAAATGTCTTTTCAAAATTGGGTAGCGTCAAAACTGGTGCACTACATAACTTCATTTTAAGATCCTGGAATGCACGCTTCTGCTCTTCTCCCCATTTGAAACCAACAGTTTTCTTCACTATTTCAGTCAGTGGTGGCAACAATACTACTGAAGTCATTAACAAATCTGCGGTAGAAGCTTGCTAATCCATGGAAGCTTCTAACTTCTGTCACTGTCGTTGGTGTAGGCCAATCCTGAATCCCCTTCACCTTCTCTACATCAACTTCGAAGCCACTGCACTTACAACAAAACCAAGGAAAACAATCATATCCATACAAAAAGTGCACTTACCAAAGTTAGCATACAGTTTTTCCTGTCTCAACACTTCAAGAACATGCTTCAAATGTGTAACTGCTGTTCTCATCTAATGTTTTTTGTAAACTAAGATGTCATCAAAATAAACTACAACAAACTTACCTATAAAAGCACGCATAACATGATTCATCAATCTCATAAATGTGCTAGGTGCATTTGTAAGACCAAATGGCATAACTAACCATTCATACAAGCCATACTTGGTCTTAAATGCAGTTTTCCACTCATCTCATTCTTTCATGCGAATTTTATGGTATCCACTCTTTAAATCAATCTTACTAAAAACTTTGGAACTATGCAATTCATCCAACATGTCATCTAGTCTAGGAATAGGGTGACAATACTTTACCGTTATATTGTTGATCACTCGACAATCAATGCACATACGCCACGACCCATCTTTCTTAGGAACTAGAAGAACTTGTACCGCACAGGGACTCATACTTTCTGTAACATACCCTTTCTCCATCAACTCCCTCACTTGCTTCTAAAGTTCCTTCGTCTCCTCCGGATTGCTTCGGTAGGCTGGTCTGTTGGGAATTACTAGGTAAGAAATCTATCTGGTGCTCAATACCTCTAATGGGTGGAACCCCACTAGGAATGTCCTCTGTCAGCACATCACTGAATTCCTGCAAAAGAGTTGAAATAGACACAGGAAGTAAAGGGTCAGTGTTAGTAATACAAATACGGTGTTCCTTGTAGACTAACAAAAGCATAAGCTTGCTAGCCTTAAAAGCTTTCCTTGTTTCACCTTCACCCATGTAAAAGCTTTTTTTCACTCGCCCTTTTGTTTCCCCCTTAAGTTCACTCACACTCCCATTGGAAACACTAACGGCCTTTGCCTTATTTTTCTTACTAGGTTCGGTCACACTCCCCTCACGTTCACTCTCGATCTCTCAATCTCTCTCAAGTTGTAACTTGACTTGATCCTCGTGGACTTGCTTTGGTGTGAGTGGGTACAAGGTAATGGGTTTTCCCTTATGTTGAAAGGAATACTTATTCTTGAACCCATCGTGAATAACTTTCCTATCAAACTGCCACGGCCTGCCCAAAAGAATATGTCCTGCATGCATCTGTATCACATCACATAGGACATCATCCGTGTATGGCCCAATGGTAAAGCTCAATAACACCTACTTTGTCACCTTTATCTCGCCACAATCATTTAACCACTGCAACTTATAAGGCTTGGGATGCTTCAAGCAATCTAATCCCAACCTCTCAACTAAAGCCGTACTTGCGACATTAGCACAACTGCCCCCGTCAATGATCATACTACACCCTTTACCATTCACACGACATCTGGTATGAAATATGTTCTCCCTCTGTTGATCACTCTCATCCTCAACAATTTGTGCACTCAAAACACGCTTGACAACTAAGGACAAGTTATTCAGCGGGTATGCAGCTCCCTATTTGTCACTAGTATCCTCAATCTCAGGCTCATCATCATCAACCTCAACCTCACTGTCAGTAGAATGTACTTCACCACTCTTCTTATCAATCACTAAGGTGCGCCTGTTGGGGCACTGTGAAGAATAGTGTCCCATGCCCAAACACTTGAAACACTTGATGTCATTTGTCTTTGGTGTTGTACCTTCAGGTTTCGTTCTAGCCTTGCTTGGTTCTGCAAATTCTTTACCCTTGGCACCAGGTTCAGCCTTGGCTTGTTAAAGCCTCCATCTCGTCGATCATTAGGAACCCATTTCCCCTTCCATGTAGAAGTAGTCTAAGTACCAAATCTGGATGTAGACTTCTTCTTGAGTTGCCTTTCTACCTTGAAATCCATGTGAAGCATATCCTCCAATCAACATAATGATGCACTCCACCATGTTGGCAATCTCTCTGTTCAAGCCCCCCCTAAAAACCGTGCCATAGTAGCCTCTGCATCCTCCACTAAATTCGCCCTGATCATGGCAACCTCCATCTCAGTATAATAATCCTCTACACTCTTGGTCCCCTGATACAAATATTGTAGTTTCTGATACAACTCTCGGTAGTAAGGGCTGGGTATAAATCGTTTCCCTATTAGACCTCGAAGTTCTTCCCATGTCGGAATTGGCCTCTCATAATTCCCCATTCGGTTGGTGAGAATCTGATCCCACCAAATCATAGCATAATCTGTGAATTCCATGACTGCTAGATTGATATTCTTCTCATCTTAGTAATGATGACAATTGAAAATCAATTTTATTTTCTTCTCCCACTCTAAATATGCTTCTGGATCATTCTTGTTGGACAATTATGACCCATAGCGTCACTATTTGTACAGATCATGGTGTTGTTGTACAAATTAACTATGTGACAAAGGAGATTGCTCTATTATCATTTGTGATTAGATCACCTAGATGTATAAATGATAGAGGTCCATATGATTTGTTCCTGGACGGAGAATGATATGAGACAGTATCAGTCCACGAAGGATAAATCATTAAATATCCCTAGTCAGAGTATTATCGAGATTGGACATCGATAAATAGGTAAAAGACTAGTATTACACTTGTGCGCGTGTGAGGGCACAACAATATAGTTCTCATATATTTGGGTATATGATACTCATGTAAGTGTAATAGGAGGTTGTGTTTCACCGATGGTACGGGAAAAGCTTCGCTCTGGATAGACCCCCTCGGAATTCCATTGGTAGTATGACTAATGTCTATGGAAGTCTGAAATCAGGGTAGTGTATTTGGTCTTACCTGAGACTTACACCGCTAATACTTGCGACAATCAATATACTTTGGTGAGGTCGTCCAGGGCTTTAACAGGTTCTGTGTACGCAATACTTGGTATATTGAGAATCGTAGTGTGGTTGGGTGTGATGTCAAGACGGAAGTGTCACTCCAGTCATATGGAGATGATGGTCACGTAGGATACGGGACTGGTTCTCTTAAATGCTGCAGCTATCGGGATAAAATGACAAGGTCATGTTTATCCGATTATAGAGACTAGTTACCAGACATCCACATGTGCTTCGTACGGGGCAGACACAATTCCAGCCCCAGGCCTAGCACGTGATCATCCGATACTGGATAGAAATACGCAATACTACGTATACTACGCCTGATATAGATCCTTTATTCCTGTAAGGATATTTCGGAGAATTGGGTAGGCATGGCTCGTTGCTAGAGGCCAACCTTGTCTTGTAAATCGGTATAAACGTAGTACTTGGTACTACGTGTTCGGATAGTCCGACTACCGAATTTACTGCCAACATATTCGGGGATCTCATGGGTCGCTTCCCAAAGATTCACCGATGACGTATGACTCGCACTCTAAATTAATCTGGGATTAATTAGATGAGAGAGAAAATTAATCTTGGATTAATTGCGGAGATATTTTATCTGGGATAAAATATCATTTAAAGAGAGATTATGGTTAATTTGGAATTAATCTTGAAATTAATATATTTGATATATTAAACGAAATTGGATTTCGACGCGGAATTAAAATTAGATTTTAATTCGGGCGAACGAATTAATTTAGAATTAATTCGTTAGTGACGTGAATAGTGATTTGCTAGGCGTAATCATTAATTACGACGCAACGGAAAATTCGTTAATTTGGAATTAGGGAACCCAAGCCCGAGATTATTTGCCAGCGCATTCGCATTTTGAATTCGAGTGCGGCACGTCAAATCACTAGTCGCATCAAGCATCAAATCACAAGTCACTTTGAGTGATGTGACTTGACAACTTGATGGATTGAGTGATGTGAGTGGTTGGGGCTTTAATGGTTTGGACTTTTAAAAGCAAATTCAAGTGAAATGCATTTGAAATTCAAATGTGTGTATTTAATACACAAATTTGGAACCAACAAATTAAATCTCTCTCACTTCATCTCTTTCTCTCGTCACGCCCAAAGGGGCAAACTTTCTGGTTTTATTGTTCAGCAAAACCGAGAGAGTGGGAAGCCAAGAGTGGATTTTTATGGCAAAAATCACAAGTGCTAGCACACTTACGAGACATGCGAAGGTGATACGGAAGTCCACCCATGAGCCGGGAATCGTTCGACGAAGCTTGGAGCTTGACGAAGGACCCAAACGAGCCAAACCAGTGAGAATTCTGGTCCTCTGCCGAATGCAGTTCCTAGGCAGAATTTTGAGTTTTGTTGCGATCGATGTGAGTATTCCGCAACTTCTTCGATTTGTATTCGTACTTGATTCATGCTTATTATTGATCTTGGGACCTTAATAGAAACCAACAATGGCATCTAGAGCAAGGTTTGAGCATGAAATGTTTAAGGCTTAAAATTTGGGTAAAATTGATTTTGAGCATGAATTATGAAATTTTATGATTAAGTATGCTTAAATGTGTTTTTAGTTGATGATGATTGGATCAATTTGATGAAATAATGTTTGGAACATTTTTCCCCAAATTTTCTATGTTGGCCGAATGTAGTAGTGCCCTAATAGTCTTGGTTTTTTTGATTTTGATCCATTGGATGACTTAGAATCATTCGGGAATGTGATTTAATGTCCGATTGTGGAATTAATTGGATTGAATTCGAATCGGACACAAATCCCCTCCCTTGGCCGAGACTTTGTGCATGTAAATTGGGTTTGATTTTGATCAAAATGTGTTGGACACTAATTGATGTAAATGAGCATGATTAATTGTATAAATTGATGTTTTAGAAATGTTAATTTGGGTGATTAATCATGATATACACTTTAGGTTAATTAAATGTGAAATTGGATTTTTTGTATTTAATTAATTGGGCCTTAAAATTGGATTTGGGCATTAATGTTGTAAATGGGCTTATTGGGCTTTGTTGTACAAAGTTGGGTTTAGGCAAAATTGGTTGGATCCAATTGGGCCCAAAATCGCTTCCATAAAGCCCAAATGCGACTTAATGAACCTTTAAAGTTTAATTGGGCCTAAATTGATTTCTGGGCTTATGGGGTTAATCCCGGATTGGACTTTGGTTATCGGTTTGACCCGAGTTGACCAAAAGTCCACGCCTTAAGAAATTAATTAAAAGCCCATTGGACTTTAATTAAATTTACGTTAGACGTTAATCGGGCTTTGAGACCCGTTGCGATTAAATTTGGAATTTAAGTCGTAAAAGTTCATTATTAAAGTGTAATATTTAATTTGGAATTAAATAATGAATTATGATTAAATACATATTAAATTGGATTTAATTATGTAGTTTAATTTAATTCGAGAATTCGTACTTTAACTACTTATTCGCAAAACGAGTTTGACTCGAGCAAAATCAAATCGTTGTTTGAACATTGGATGATCACTAATTATCAGATTAATTAATTTGATTAGATTGATTGATAACATGCTTGTGTGAATACATGGTTGCGATGCATAATAATGTATATCGGATGGATATTAAATGGGTGGGACAATTTTAGAAATTGTTGTAATAAATTTGATTTATTAAATTGGACCTGCGTGTCCAGCCTTATTACCTCTCTATTCTTTGTATTCTCTTCTCACCTATTCCCCTCAATGTAAATGAGGTTTCTTTAGAAGTGTAGTGTAACGGGTAGAAGTAAATACTTGTGCTAGTGGGAGAGAGAAAGGGAGAGATTTGATCTAGGATCAATGTGTAATGTATCCATCCGCATATCATTATTACTTTATTCATATGCGCTTTATTATGTGTTTAGAATGCATGTTTAAGGGTGTATGATGATGAGACCTTAACAAAGATAATAAATTGGTTGCCAATTTGCACTCGAAAAACCCTCGCAAAATATTAAGCGTATTTCCTTCCATTGAGTGATTCTTACTCAAGATCTAAGACGGCATTGGTTTGTTGGCCAAAGTCAAGGCCTTTGTCCGTCAAGGATGTGTTTGAATCACGAGAGCTTTGTTCCATGTCAGTGTCTTGTCCAAGTTGTGTTTTGTTGGCCAAAGTCAAGACCACTTCTTGTCCATCGACATTGATTACGAAGCTTTCCATGGTCAGGGTCGCGCTTAACTGGGATCACTAAGTTTGTTGTGCCAAAGCCAGGCTTAGTTGATTCAGAGGAAAAGGTTAGGTATACATTGGATGTATTGGCATATATAAGATATATGTTTCGGACTTGGATGTCCCCCTACCGGATCTAGGAATGGATTGGATCCAATCGATCTTAGAGATCTACCTAGTTAATTATCATATAATTTGTTGGCCAAGTCAAGATTGTGTGATATTAACGAGATCCTAGCCCACTAGGAAACACGGTTTCCCGAGTACTCGACAGAGGGTTAGAGGCTCGCCGAAAAATAGTGGGAGGCAAGAATTGAATTTGCAATATTCGTTCAATTACTCGCCATACGCGCTCAAACAAATATCATTCGTCAAATAAATTAAATGTTAGTTGGACTAATATTTAAATTGTTGTTTTAATAAATAGTTGGACTATATTCAAACTATTCATTTATAGTTGATTTTATAATTGGATTATAGTAACCAATATAATTGATTTTAATCTATTAAATTATAGTTGATTAAATAGTTGGACTATTGTAATCATTATAATAAATAATACCTAAATCTTTGATTAAATAGGTGGACTATTAAAATCAAGATAAAATTGAAAGATTGACGTTTAATACATAATCCTAGGGAAAATGTGTTTAAATGTTTTAATTTTTAAATTGGGAATAATTTCAGAATGGTCCTGGAAACTAATAAGTTACTTTTTTGATAAAATAACGTATTATGCCTAAGCTAGGAGTTAACCAAATAGTAGAGCATAATCTTTGGAAGATTTATGTGATGATGACTTTAGTGCTTAATCCATTATACTTACCGCAGTAGACTCCTTAATTTCTGAATCAGAACTAAGGATTAGATCCTTAAAGTATGATACTGAAATTGAAGGATCTTCAAAGAATCTATCCTTAGATTTTAGAAGTACTAATATTGCAATAATAACTCTTGGAGAGTTAATGACTATTCTCAAGGAGATAAAGTCAAAGTTTGCAATTAGGCAAGTATCGCAAGGCGCACCTTACTTCGATATTCTAGAAGGCCAAGGCTTGGCCAAAGGCTTCTGGAATATGAAAAGGGCAAAAGGCAAAATCATTATAATCTTCTGGGAAGATAAAGGACATATCCCAAAATGTCTGCTAATTGTGGCAAACGGGATCGCGGAAGCGTGACTGCCGTTTGGACAAAGCAACATGAAGGAATTAAAGAACGAGCAAGGCTCTGACTTCAAATATGATTGTCATAAATATGTTCATGACTAGTATTAAAATTGGATTTTAAATACTTAGTGTGGTACATAAAATATATGTATTGATGTTCAGAATCTGTTTTGAACAGGATACTGACTTCAATAGAGATTAATTTGCGATTTGGAAACGGGACGAAAGTCGCTGTTTTAACCGTAGATATCTAAGTTTAGGAACTACCCTTCGGGTGTGTACCTAAATTTAGAAACTGTTATAATGTAACTAGTTTGACTAGATACATTATCTCTATATCAGTGTTTAATCCGTTGCGGATTTACCGTTATATTCTAGAACACTAAAGTGTTTCATTATATAAAGATGATATTGAGATAAACACATTGGATGTGAATAACAACATTTATATTTTGAATATAAATAAATCTCAAACATATAACATGACAAATAGCTCAAACTGATTTGATCAGAAGACACTTTATTGTGGCATTGTTGTCTGGGACACAATTAAACAAGAATCGTATATCCACACTTTTGAAGAGTGGGTACTCGGACTGATTTGATTCCATTCAAATAAAGTCAACGAATCTAGTTTATTGGGCAATGTGCCTAAAACACTATTTACTTGGTAAAAGTGCAAATGCCTCGATCTGTTAGCCATAGTCATGGTGAAATAAGTGGGCCCATGTCTAGCTAGGCTAGATGTGGAGATGAATATTTCGTGACCTATACGGATATGGCATCGCGTTATGGTTATGTGTTTCTTTTGTAGAACACAAATCGGAAACTTTTAAAGTTTCGACACGAAATAGACAAACAGATCGGCTATAGTATTATACCGTCACGGTAAGACCGTAATGGAAAATACTTAAGCAATAAGTTCCTAATATACTTGAAAGAGTATAATATTCTTTCAATGAGGACTCCTCCCGGAACACGTCAATTTGACGGTGTGTCCAAACCTGAGTAACCGAATTTGTTGGACATGATAAGGTTAATCATGAGTAGCTCTGAGCTACCATTTCCTTCAACGGATAAGCTTTAAACAGTGCAAGAACTTATTTAGAATAAGGTTCCATTAAAATCTGTTTGACAGATATCATATTAGATATGACCGAGAAAGAAACTGGGTTTCTCATTCCTGATAATTTGGGTATGCTAGGCATGTGTTTGGATGATACCAAACTAAAACCCAAAATGGATAAGTGCCAAATGTATGTTATCCTAGGGAAACAATAAGTATAATACTTATACAACTCACTTGAGAACAATTTAATTGTTGCTCGCCATGCGGTTTTTCCTAAAAGGAATACCGATATGCAGTGGTAAGTGGAAGGATAGTAAAACTCGATGAAAATCGGAGTAATACTATTCTAGGCATCGAATCCTAATGGAACACAAAATAGTTCATCAAGGATGAAACTATTACCATTAATCTTCGAATACACAAGAACCACGTATGTCGGAGAGAGTCAGAAAACAACCTGGGGTATGGGTTTCTGATCTCACCTCATAAAGATTTCTATCTTATTGAGGTATACCAACTGACTACGTATGAGGAAGTGATACAAGGTATCGACTCCCTATCATGGCAAAGTATCATGAATTTGAAATGGATTCCATGTATATCAACCAGTTTGTATACTAGTTGATGTACCGCAAGGCATTGTGCCTATTGGTACTGTATAATTCTTCTAGGAATACATACATGGATGGCAACATACCAACGTATAAAGCTAGGCTTTTAGCGAAAATGTATTGTTATCAACATTGTGTTGATTACGATTCAACCTTTTACCTATTACCACGGTAAATCCATTTGGATAATTCTTGCTAAAGCTGCGTATTTCATTTATGAAATATGTCATCTTAACGGGAAAATCGTTTTCCTTAAACGGAAACCTTTTGGAGGATGTTTATAACATCCTGTCGATTTTGTCGTACCAAAACTAACAAACAAGGTTTGCGGGTTATTCGATCCATGTTTGGATTGAAGCAAGCATTAGGTTCTTGGAATTATCGTTTTGATGTAATCATAATGATTTATATGATTTAATTCAAAACGAAAATGATTATTGTGTATATAAGAGGGTTAGTGGGAGCGCACTGATAATCGTTGTCCTATAAAATAATGATAATATGTCATTTCTTGGAAATGATATTCCCATTATAATAATCGGTGAAAGCTTGGCTTTCGAGAAAACTCTCCGAGAAATCGTACATTGAAAAATGTACGCTACCTGGTGTCTCATATGCGTTGAGCATATGGATTAACAAACAGGCCAATCCAAGTGATAGTCACTAGATTGATGTTAAGAACATCCATTAGTATCTTAGAGAACTAATGATGCTGTCTTAGTCTATGGAGAAGGAGAACTTGAAGTGACTGGGATCACTACTGCAAGTTTCCTACCCGATAAAATGACTATAAGTCGCAAACGGTACTACAAAGTTTGAATCTTTTCTCAACAGTTTGAGCCAACCGTACATAGTTCGGGTGTCAAGCACTCGAGTGACTGGCTATAGGCCAAGTGGGAGATTTCTTGGACAATTATGACCCATAGCGTCACTATTTGTACAGATCATGGTGTTGTTGTACAAATTAACTATGTGACAAAGGAGATTGCTCTCTTATCATTTGTGATTAGATCACCTAGATGTATAAGATAGGAGGTCCATATGATTTGTTCCTGGACGGAGAATGATATGAGACAGTATCAGTCCACGAAGGATAAATCATTAAATATCCCTAGTCAGAGTATTATCGAGATTGGACATCGATAAATAGGTAAAAGACTAGTATTACACTTGTGCGCGTTGTGAGGGCACAACAGTATAGTTCTCATATATTTGGGTATAAGATACTCATGTAAGTGTAATAGGAGGTTGTGTTTCACCGATGTTACGGGAAAATGCTTCGCTCTAGATAGACCCCCTCGGAATTCCATTGGTAGTATGACTATGTGTCTATGGAAGTCTGAAATCAGGGTAGGTGTATTTGGTCTTAACCTGAGACTTGCACCGCTAATACTTGCGACAATCAATATACTTTGGTTGAGGTCGTCCAGGGTTTTAACAGGTTCTGTGTACGCCAATACTTGGTATATTGAGAATCGTAGTGTGTTGGATGTGATGTCAAGATGGAAGTGTCACTCCAGTCATATGGAGATGATGGTCATGTAGGATACGGGACTGGTTCTCTTAAATGTTGCATCTATCGGGATAAAATAAAAAGGTCATGCTTATCCGATTATAGAGACTAGTTACCAGACATCCGACATGTGCTTCATACGGGACAGACACAATTCCAGCCCTAGGCCTAGCACGTGATCATCCGATACTGGACAGATATACGCGTCACTATTTGTACAGATTATGGTGTTGTTGTACAAATTAACTATGTGACAAAGGAAATTGCTCTTTTATCAATTGTGATTAGATCATCAAGATGTATAAATGATAGAAGGTCTATATGATTAGTTCCTGGATTGAGATGATATGAGACAGTATCAATCCACGAAGGTTTAATCATTAAATATCCCTAGTCAGAGTATTATCGAGATCGGACATCGATAATGCGTAAAAGACTAGTATTACACTTGTGCGCGTTGTGAGGGCATAACATCATAGTTCTCATATATTTGGGTATAGGATACTCATGCAAGTGTAATAGGAGGTTATGTTTTACCCATGGTACGAAAACAGCTTCGCTCTGGATAGACCCCTCAGAATTCCATTGGTAGTATGACTATGTGTCTATGAAAGTCCGAATCAGGGTAAGTGTATTTGGTCTTAACCTGAGACTTGCACCGCTAATACTTGCGACAATCATGTACTTTGGTTTTGGTCGTCCAGGGCTTTAACAGGTTCTGTGTACGCCTCTTCTGGGTATATTGAGAATCGTAGTGTATTGGGTGTGATGTCGAGATGGAAATATCACTCCAGTCATAGTGGAGATGATGATCACGTAGGATACGGAACTCGTTCTCTTATATGCTGCAGCTATCGGGATATTATGACTAGGTCATGTTTATCTGATTATAGAGACTAGTTACCAGAGATCCGATATGGGATTCGTACGGGGAAGACACATTTCCAGCCCCAGGCCTTGCACGTGACATCCGATGCTGGATCGAAACACGCAATACTATGTATACTACGCCTGATCTTTGGAAGATTCATGTGATGATAACTTTAGTGCTTAATCCATTAAGCTTGCCAAATAGACTCCTTAATTTCTTAGTCAGAACTAAGGATTAGATCCTTATAGTATGATAATGAAATTGAAGGATCTTCATAGATCTATTTTTAGATCTTTGAAGTACTAAATTGCAATAGTAAACTCTTGGAGAGTTAATGGCTATTCTCAATGAGACAAAGCCAAAGTTTGCAATAAGGCAAGAAGCGCAAGACGTACTTTACTTCGATATTCTAGAAGGCCAAGGCTTGGCCAAAGGCTTCTGGAGTGTGGAAAAGGGCAATGGCAAAATCATTATAATCTTCTGGGAAGACATAGGACATATCCCAAAATGTCTGCCTAAATTGTGGCAAACAGGGACACAGAAGCGTGACTGCCGTATGGACAAGGCAGACATGAAGGAATTGAAGACGGGCAAGGCTCCGACTTCAAATATGTTTGTCATAAAAATGTTCACTACTAGTATTAAAATTGGATTTTAGATACTGAGTATGGTACATAAATATGTACTGGTGTGCAGAATCTGCTATGACCAGGATACTGACTTCAGTTGAGATTGATCTGTGAATTGAAAACGGGACAACTGTTGCTGTTTTAACCGTAGATACCTAAGTTTAGGAACTACCATTTGGGTGTGTACTTAAATTAGGAAACTGTTAGGATGTAACTGGTTTAACTAGATACATTATCTCTATATCAGTGTTAAACCCATTGCGGGTATACCTTTATATTCTAGAACACTAAAGTGTTTTATTATATAAAGATGATATTGAGATAAACACATTAGATGTGAATAACATTATTTATATTTTGAATATAAATCTCAAAAATATAACATGACAAACAAATAGCTCAAACTGATTTAATCAGTTGAGACTTATAGTGGCATTGTTGTGTGGGACACAATTAACAAGACTCGTATATCCACACTTTTGAAGAGTGGGTACTAGGACAAATTTGATTCTATTAAAATGATGTCTACGAATCTAGTTTATTGGGCAAAGTGCCTATAACACTTTTTACTTCGTAAAAGTGCAAATGCCACCGATCTGTTAGCCCTTATTCATAGTGAAGTAAGTGGGCCCATATCTAGCTAGGCTAGAGGTGGATATGAATGTTTCGTGACCTTTACGGATGTGGCATCGCGTTATGGTTATGTGTTTCTTTTGAAACAAAAATCGGAAACTTTTAGAGTTTCGACACGAAATAGACAAACAAATCAGCTAAAGTATTAAACCATCATGGTTAGACCATGATGAAAATATTTAAGCAATAAGGTTCTTATATTTTTGAAAGAGTATAGTATTCTTTCAATGAGGACTCCTCCCGGAACACGTCAGTTTGACGGTGTGTCTGAACGGATAAATCGAATTTTGTTGGACATGATAAGGTTAATCATGAGTCGCTCTGAGCTACCATTTCCTTCAACGGATACGCATAAACAATGCAAATTTTATTTTGAATAAGGTTCCATAAAAATCTGTTTGACAGACTTCATATTAGATATGAACATGAAATAAACTGGGTTCTCTCATTCCTGAGGATTTGGGTATGCTAGGCATATGTTTGGATGATACCAAACTAAAACCCAAATTGGATAAGTGTCTAATTGTTGGTTATCCTAGGGAAACCAAAGTATAGTACTTATACAACTCAGTAGAGAACAATGTAATTGTTGCTCGCCATGCGTTTTTCCTAAGAGGAATACCGATATGCAGTGGTAAGTGGGAGGAAAGTAAAACTCAATGAAAATCGGAGTAATACTATTCCAGGCACCGATTCTTTAATGGAACACAAATAGTTCATCAAGGATGAAACTATACCATAATCTTCGAATACACAAGAACCGCGTAAGTTGGAGAGAGTCAGAAAACAACCTGGGGTATGGGTTTCTGATCTCACCTCATAAAGATGTCAATCTTATTGAGGAATACGAACTGACCACGTATGAGGAAGTGATACAAGGTATTGACTCCCTATTATGGCAAAGTGCCATAAAGTCCGAAATGGATTCCATATATACCAACCAAGTTTGGAACTAGTTGTTGTACCGCATGGCATTGTGCCTACTGGTACTATATAAGTCTTCAAGGAAGACATACATGAAAGGCAACATACCAACGTACAAAGCTAGGCTTCTAACGAAAAGGTATCGTTATCAAGATTGTGTCGATTACGACGAAACCTTTTACTTGTTGCCATGGATAAATCCATTTCGATAATGCTTGCTGATGCTGCATGTTTCATTTAAGAAATATGGCAGCTGAATGCCAAAACCGCTTTCCTTAACGGAAACCTTTTGGAGGATGTTTATAACATCCTGACGGTTTTGTCTTACCAAAAACTGGCAAACAAGGTTTGCAGGTTATTCGATCCATGGATGGATTGAAGCAAGCATTGCGTTCTTGGAACGATATCGTTTTGATGTAATCATAATGGTATATGATTTAATTCAAAACGAAAATGATTCTTGTGTATATAAGGAGGTTAGTGGGAGCGCACTGACAATGAATGTCCTAAGTAATAATGACATATCATTTCTTGGAAATGATATTTCTCATAATACAATCAGTGAAAGCTTGGCTTTCAAGAAAATTCTCCATAGAATTCTTTGGAGAAACAACCTTTATTCTAGGAATAAAGATCTACTGGGTTAGATTTAAGTTGTTAATACTCTCCGAGAACTCGTACATTGAAAAATGTACGGGCCCTGGTGTCTCATACGCTTTGAGCATATAGAGTCACAATCAGGCCAATCCAAGTGATAGTCATTTGATTGAAGGTTAAGAACATAATTGTATCTTAGAGAACTAATGATGCTTTCTTATACTATGGAGAATGAGAACTTGAAGTGACTGGGATCACTGCTGCAAGTTTCCAAACTGATAAATCGACTATAAGTCGTAACAACGGTACTATAAAGTTTGAATAACAGAACAGTGAGCTGGAAATCTTCCATGCAAGATACTGTTACCGAATAAACAACAAAAGTGGATTATTGATGCAGCTGAGGCAGCAATAGAAGCCATTTGGGTCGATAATAATCCTAATAAAATTAGGAGTAGTTCTGTTAGCAACTGAGCTAGGCTACAGCGCAGGCTAAAGAATTAATGGTCCCATCAACGATCCAGAAAAATACTTCGATTATTCATCTGATTTTTTCGGATCATACATCGTGGCGATGTGATGATCGAATAAATCGCATCAGATGATAATCATGCAAATCCGTTGACGAAAGCATTTTCTTAGCAGAAGTTTGAGCGAATCGTACATAGTTCGGGTGTAAGACACTTGAGTGACTGGCTATAGGCCAAGAGGGAGATTGTTGGACAATTATGACCCATAGCGTCACTATTTGTACAGATTATGGTGTTGTTGTACAAATTAACTATGTGACAAAGGAAATTGCTCTTTTATCAATTGTGATTAGATCATCAAGATGTATAAATGATAGAAGGTCCATATGATTAGTTCCTGGATTGAGATGATATGAGACAGTATCAATCCACGAAGGTTTAATCATTAAATCCCTAGTCAGAGTATTATCGAGATCGGACATCGATAATGCGTAAAAGACTAGTATTACACTTGTGCACGTTGTGAGGGCATAACATCATAGTTCTCATATATTTGGGTATAGGATACTCATGCAAGTGTAATAAGAGGTTATGTTTTACCGATGGGACGGAAAACAGCTTCGCTCTGGATAGACCCCTCGGAATTCCATTGGTAGTATGACTATGTGTCTATGAAAGTCCGAATCAGGGTAAGTGTATTTGGTCTTAACCTGAGACTTGCACCGCTAATACTTGCAACAATCAATGTACTTTGGTTTTGGTCGTCCAGGGCTTTAATAGGTTCTGTGTACGCTCTTCTGGGTATATTGAGAATCGTAGTGTATTGGGTGTGATGTCGAGATGGAAGTATCACTCCAGTCATAGTGGAGATGATGATCACGTAGGATACGGAACTCGTTCTCTTATATGCTGCAGCTATCGGGATATTATGACTAGGTCATGTTTATCCGATTATAGAGACTAGTTACCAGAGATCCGATATGTGCTTCGTACGGGGCAGACACATTTCCATCCCAAGGCCTTGCACGTGACATCCGATGTTGGATCGAAACACGCAATACTATATATACTACGCCTGATATAGATCATATATTCATGTAAGGATATTTCTGGAGAATTGGGTAGGCATGGCGCTTTGCTAGAAGCCAACCTTATCTTGTAAATCGGTATAAACGTAGTACTAGGTACTTACGTGTTCGGATAGTCCGACGACCGTATTTACTGCCAACATATCCGGGGATCTCATGGGTCGCTTCCCGAAGATTCACCGATGACGTATGACTCGCACTTTATTAATCCGGGATTAATTAGTTGAGAGAGAAAATTAATCCAGGATTTATTACGGAGATATTTTATCTGGAATAAAATATTATTAAAGAGAGAAAACTATTAATTTGGAATTAATCGAGAAAATAATATATTTGATATATTATGCGAAATTGGATTTCGACGCGGAATTGAAATTAGATTTTAATTCGGGCGAACGAGTTAATTTTAGAATTAATTCGTTAGCGACGTGAATAGTGATTTTGCTAGGCAAATTATTTAATTACGTCACAACGGAAAATTCGTTAATTTAGAATTAGCGAACCCGAGCCCGAGAGTGTTTACGGGCGCACTCGCATTTCAAATTCAAGTGCGCCCCACAAGTCACATCAAGCGTCAAATCACTAGTCAATCATTGATGTGATGTCTAGTCACTTTGAGTGATATGACAACTTGTCATTGTGATTGATTGTGGTAGTTGGCAAAGCTTTAATCCTTGACTTTTTGAGATTAGATTTTTGGTATATGTTTAATTGATTTTAGAAATCAATTACCTAATACACCAAACCAACTTCTTCTCTCTCTCTCTTATTATTTTATCTCCCCTCTCACACGCCCAAGGGGCTTTTTTTCTTCCCAAAAATTCACTGCATTGCCGAGAATGAAGAAGAAGAATAAGGAAATTTTGCGGAAAAATTTTCGGAGTGCTAACACGCTTTAGGAGTCTTGCGAAGGTGATAGGAACCGCACCCGTGAGCATGGAATCATCATTCAAAAGCTTGGGCTTGGAGATCCTTCCATGGCCGAATCTTGAGAGCCAAAAATGCCACTGCCGTTAGCCACCTTGGAAGGGAAAAGAGTTTTTGTTCTTCGTCGCATCGCTCAACCGATCATTGTGGTATTCCGCAACTTCCTTGTTGTATTCACATGTATGTTTCTTGCTTAAATCGATCCTTGGGACCTTAGAGAAACCAACTTCTATTAGCCGTTGGACCGGGAACAACTTCGTTTTGGATAGACCCCTCAGAGTCCCATTGGTACTATGACTATGTGTCTATGGGAATCCGAATCAGGGTAGGTGTATGTGGTCTTAACTTGAGACTTGCATCGCTAATACTTGCGACAATAAGTATACTTTGGTTTTGGTCGTCCGAAGCTTTAACAGGTTCTGTGTACGCCTCTTCTGGGTATACTGAGATTCGTAGTGTATTGGATGTGATGTCAAGATGGGAGTATCACTTCAGTCATATGGAGATGATGATCACGCAGGATATAGAACTAGTACTCTTAAATGCTGCAGGTATCGGGATAATGACGACTAGGTCATGATTATCCGATTACAGAGACTAGTTGCTAGTGATTCGAAATATGCTTAGTACATGGCAGACACAATTCCACCAGCCCTAGGCCTAGCATGAGACATCCGATACTGGATCGTATTACGTAATACATAGTATACTACGCCTGATACAAATTATATATTCCTCGTTGAATATTTCGGTAGAATTGGATAGGCACGGTGCTTTGCTAGAATCCAACCATCTCTTGTAATCATTGAGAATTGTAGTACGGGGCACGCACGTGTCGGATAGTCAGATAATCGTATTTATACTGCCAATTATCTGGGATCTATTGGGTCGCTTCCCAAAGATTCACCGATTTGACTCGAATAGATTAATCTGGGATTAATTATGAGAGAGAAAATTAATCCAGGATTTATTACGGAGATATTTTATCTGGAATAAAATATTATTCAAAGAGAGAAAACTATTAATTTGGAATTAATCGAGAAAATAATATATTTGATATATTATGCGAAATTGGATTTCGACGCGGAATTGAAATTAGATTTTAATTCGGCGAACGAGTTAATTTAGAATTAATTCGTTAGCGACGTGAATAGTGATTTTGCTAGGCATAATTATTTAATTACGTCACAACGGAAAATTCGTTAATTTAGAATTAGCGAACCCGAGCCCGAGAGTGTTTACGGGCGCACTCGCATTTCAAATTCAAGTGCGCCCCACAAGTCACATCAAGCGTCAAATCACTAGTCAATCAATTGATGTGATGTCTAGTCACTTTGAGTGATATGACAACTTGTCATTGTGATTGATTGTGGTAGTTGGCAAAGCTTTAATGCCTTGACTTTTTGAGATTAGATTTTTGGTATATGTTTAATTGATTTTAGAAATCAATTACCTAATACACAAAACCAACTTCTCTCTCTCATTATTATTTTATCTCCCCTCTCACACGCCCAAGGGGCTTTTTTTCTTCCCAAAAATTCACTGCATTGCCGAGAATGAAGAAGAAGAAATAAGGAAATTTTGCGGAAAAATTTTCGGAGTGCTAACACGCTTTAGGAGTCTTGCGAAGGTGATAGGGAACCGCACCCGTGAGCATGGAATCATCATTCAAAAGCTTGGAGCTTGGAGATCCTTCCATGGCCGAATCTTGGAGAGCCAAAAACTGCCACTGCCGTTAGCCACCTTGGAAGGGAAAAGAGTTTTTGTTCTTCGTCGCATCGCTCAACCGATCATTGTGAGTATTCCGCAACTTCCTTGTTGTATTCACATGTATGTTTCTTGCTTAAATCGATCCTTGGGACCTTAGAGAAACCCAACATTCTATTAGCCGTTGGACCGGGAACAACTTCGTTTTGGATAGACCCCTCAGAGTCCCATTGGTACTATGACTATGTGTCTATGGAATCCGAATCAGGGTAGGTGTATGTGGTCTTAACTTGAGACTTGCATCGCTAATACTTGCGACAATAAGTATACTTTGGTTTTGGTCGTCCGAAGCTTTAACAGGTTCTGTGTACGCCTCTTCTGGGTATACTGAGATTCGTAGTGTATTGGATGTGATGTCAAGATGGGAGTATCACTTCAGTCATATGGAGATGATGATCACGCAGGATATAGAACTAGTACTCTTAAATGCTGCAGGTATCGGGATAGTATGACTAGGTCATGATTATCCGATTACAGAGACTAGTTGCTAGTGATTCGAAATATGCTTAGTACATGGCAGACACAATTCCAGCCCTAGGCCTAGCATGAGACATCCGATACTGGATCGTATTACGTAATACATAGTATACTACGCCTGATACAAATTATATATTCCTCGTTGAATATTTCGGTAGAATTGGATAGGCACGGTGCTTTGCTAGAATCCAACCATCTCTTGTAAATCATTGAGAATGTAGTACGGGGCACGCACGTGTCGGATAGTCAGATAATCGTATTTACTGCCAATATATCTAGGGATCTATTGGGTCGCTTCCCAAAGATTCACCGATTTGACTCGAATAGAATTAATCTGGGATTAATTATGAGAGAGAAAATTAATCTGGGATTAATTGTGGCAAGAATTTTATCTGGGATTAGATTCGTCTAGAAGAGATAACGCGATTAATTTGGAATTAATCGGAAAAGTAAATTTAATAGTTAAATTGGATTTTACTATTTAATTTATTTAATTGGGCTAAAATAAATATCAGATATATTATTTTAATTGGATTTCAAATGCAGAATTAAAATTGGAGTTTAATTCGGGCAAACGAATTAATTTAGAATTAATACATAAGTGACTTTCGTAATAATTTTACTAGGCATTATTATTTAATTAAATTAGATTTAATTACGTCGCGACGGAAAATTTTATTTAGACGGATTAAACGAACCGGGCCCAAAGTGTGTTGTGTAAGCCAACTTGAATTTTGAATTCAAAGTGGTGGGACCCACAACTTACATCAAATGTTTGACATGTGATGGAAGTGGTTGGCAAGCATTAAAGACATCTTTTTATGTCAACTCAATTACACAACACAACTTAACACTTAAGTAAACTTTGGAAGTCAATTTTTATTTTTAGTTTTTGGAAAACAAAAATAAACTATTCACTCTCTTCCTATCTTTATTGGCCGAAACTAGTTCTTTTTGGAGGAGAAATTTTTGTTTCAATTTATTTCAAGCTAGCACTTAAAGGAGTCAAAGAAAGGTGATAGGGAAACTCACCCAAGAGTTTAGAACTCAAAAGGAGGGCTTGGAGCTTCTACATCCAAGGAAAAAGTTTTGAACTTCAACCGATCAATGTAAGTTAATTCCGCAAACTTATCTTGTTTATTCACACTTGAATTTTGTTTAGGATCCTTGCCAAGTCTTAGAGACACTACAATGGTATCAGAGCCAGGTTAAACTTGATTTTAAATTCTAGGGTTCTAAACTTTATTTTGGGGGTTTTGCTTGGAGTATGTATTTTCCTAAATTGATTGTTTGCTTGTGTTTATATGATAATGAATTGGATTTGTGCATCTTTGGATTTGAGAAAAATTGATTGGATAAAAAATCCCCAATTCCTTTAGCATGGCCGAATGGTACCCTAGAAATGCTCATGGTGATTTTTTGAATTTTGACAATTGGATATGTTAATTGGCATGAAATTGAATGTTAATTGTTGATTTAATTGGATTGAAATCAAAATTGGATGTTAATTTCATGTATTGCCGTAAGCTTGAGCATGTTGGAATGAATTGATTTTACTTCAATTTTGTGTTGGACATGAATTTGAAATTAAGCATGATTAATTGGATTAATTAGTGTATTGTAAACATTAGATTATTACACTTTAAATTGAATTAATGTGTTTTTGGAATAATATGTTAATTTAATTTGTTATATTTGGGCTAATGGGCTTGGTTGGGTCATTTTTGGTTTTTGGACAATTGGGTTGGATCTAATTGGGCCTAAAACCATTTCCATAAAGTCCAAATATTACTATTGGGCCTTTAAAAATTTAATTGGGCCTAAATTGATTTTTGGCATAGGGTGATTCCTAATTGGGCCTTGGCATTTTGGGTTTGGATCCATTATGGCCAAAGCCCATGCCTAAAGAATTAATTGAAAGCCCATTGGACTTTATTGAATAGTATTGGATGCTAATTGGGCCTTTGAGACCCATTTGATTGGATTTGGAATCCAAGTCTAAAAGGCACTAAATAAGTTAATTATTTAATTTGAATTAAATATGAATTAGTATTGGATACAATTTAAAATTGGATTTAAAATTATAGTTTGATATAATTCAAGAATACTTACTTTGAGTATTTATTCTTAAACGAGTTGGACTCAAATCAAATCGTTGTATGAACATTGGATGGTCATTAATCAAAGATTAATTAATTGGATTAGATTGATTGACAGCATGCTTTGTGTGAATACTTGGATGTATTTGTATAAATAATGTATATCGAATGGATATTAGATGAGTGGGGGAAATTTTGGAAATTATTGTAAGTATGGTACTTATTTATTAAATTGGACTTGCGTGTCCAGCCTTTCACCTCCTTATCTCTTTGTATTTCTCTTCTCACCAATTCCCCTCAATGCAAATGAGGTTTCTTTTAGTATTATGTAATTGGGTAGAAGTATGTAAAGTGCTAGTGGGAGAGAGGAAAAAGAGTGATTTGTTCTAGGAACAAATTGTATTATATATCCATCCGCAATCATTATTAATTTATTCGCGCCTTATTATGCTTTTAGAATGCATGTTTAAGAGTGTATGATGAGACCTAATCAAAGATAATAAATTGGTTGCCAATTTACACGAAAAACCCTCATTAAATATTAAGCGTTTTCCTTCCATTGAGTGGTTATTTCTCAAGATCTAAGATTGGCTTTGATTTGTTGGCCAAAGTCAAGATCATTGTCCATCGCGGATGTGTTTGAACCATGACAACTTTGTTATATATCGCATGTCTTAGGCAGTTGTGACTTGTTGGCCAAAGTCAAGGTCACTTCTGTACATCGACGTGGATTACAAAGCTTTCCCACTGTCAATGGGTCACGCTTAACTGGAATCATTAGGCTTGTTGAGCCAAAGCCAATGCTTAGTTGATTCAGAGGAAAATGTAAGGATGATATATTGGATATATGTTTTGGACTTGGAGGTCCGCCTACCAGATCTAGGAATTGGATGAGATCCAATTGATCTTAGAGATCTACCTAGTTAAGTTTCATACAGCTTGTTGGCCAAAGTTAAGGTTGTGTGTTATTTAACGGGATCCTAGCCCACTAGGAACTGGGTTTCCCAAGTACTCCACAGAGGGTTAGAGGCTCGCCGAAAATTATGGGAGGCCAGTATTAAATTTGCAATTTCGTTTAATACTTGCTAAACGCGCTCTTTTATTTTATTTATCATTGTTATAAATATATTAGTTTGACTAATATTGATTATTACTTTCTTTGAACAGTTAGACTGTACAAGATACTACTCCACTTGTAGTTGGTTATATAGTTGGACTATAATAACCATTACATTTTAAGTGTACCTAAAATCGTTGATTGGATAGTTGGACTATTGTAATCAAGATGGCTGGAAAGATTAGCGTTAGAGACATAATCATGGACGATAATGTCTTTAACGGATCCAATTTTCCAGAATGGAAGATGAATCTCAGGATAGTCCTGGGATCTGAGAAGTTACTCTATGTTATAGAGAGACCTCTCGGGCCTGAGCCCGACATGAGCGGGTAATAGATCATGAGCTTTGGAAGACTCATCGAGATGATAACTTTACTGCTCAATCCGTCATGCTTGCCGCAATGACTCCTCAGTCTCATCGTCATAACAAAGGATTGGATCCTTATAGTATGATGTTGAAATTGAAGGATCTTCACAGATCTAACCTTAGATCACAGAAGTACGAATTGTAAAAAAAGCTCTTTCACTCGCGTATGTCAGAGGGTACATCTATCGAGCACTATGTGTCATAGATGATTACTGACATCGAACATCTAGGTCAGCTGGGTATAACCTTCGAGGTCGAGACTTTCATAGATTTGATCTTACAGTCTCTGCCCGACTGTTGGGGCGGGTTCATCATGAACTATAACATGATGAACCAAGAAAAGACTCTTGAAGAGTTGATGGTGATGCTGAAAGAAGCAGAGCTAGAGCTTCTGAAGGGCAAGAAGTGCGAGGCGCACCTTACTTCGACATCCCAGAAGGCCAACGCTTGGCCGAAGGCTTCTGGGGATGTGAAGAAAAGGAAGAAAAGAGCATGGCCAAATCATCAAAGTCTTCTGGGAAGACTAAGGACATATCCCAAGACGTCTGCCTACATTATAGCAAACGGGGTCACTGGAAGCATGACTGCCGTGAGTACAAGGCGGAGTTGAAGGAAGTGAAGACGGGCAAGGCTCCGGCTTCAAGTATGTTTGTTATAAACATGTCCACTACTGGCATTAAAAATTGGATTTTTGATTCTGGATGTGGTACTCACATATGTACTGATGTGCAGGATCTACTGATTAGTAGGATACTGACTTCAGATGAGATCGACCTGCGAGTCGGAAACGGGACGAGAGTCGCTGTTTTGGCCGCTGGGACCTATGTTTTGTTTATGCCCTTGGGGCATGTAATTACATTAGGTGACTATTATTTTGTACCTAGTTTGACTAGGAACATCATCTCGTATATTGTTCAACCCGATGCGGGTATACCTTTGTATTCAGGAACACTGGGTATTTTGTATATAAAGATGACATTTTGATATGTACATCATATGTTAATAATAGTCTTTATATTTTGAATATAAATGAATCTCAAACATAGAAACATGACAGAAAAAATGCTCAAATTGAGTAAAATAGATGAAACTCATCTGTGGTATTGTTGTCTGAGACACATTAACAAAACTCGTATATCCACACTTTCGAAGAGTATATACTTGGACGGATTTGATCCTAATTCATATGACGTCTGTGAATCTTGTTTATTAGGCAAAGTGCCTAAAACGCCTTTTAGCGGTAAAGGTGTAAGTGCCATTAAGCTGTTAGCCCTCGTTCATGGTGACGTATGTGGGCCCATGTCTAGCCAGGCTAGAGGTGGATATGAATACTTTGTAACCTTTACGGATGTTGCATCGCGTTATGGTTATGTGTATCTTATGACACACAAGTCGGAAACTTTTGATATATTCAAAGAGTTTCGACACGAAGTAGAGAAAAACATACCGACAAAAGTATTAAAACATTACGGTTAGACCGTGGTGGAAAATACTTGAGCAATAAGTTTCTTGATTACTAGAAAGAGTATGGTATTCTTTCACAGTGGACTCCTCCCGGAACACCTCAATTGAGTGGTGTGTCTTAACGGAAAAACTGAACTTTATTGGATATGATAAGGTTAATGATTAGTCGCACTGAGCTACCAATTTCCTTCACGGGATACGCATTGAACAGTGCAATACTTATTTTGAATAAGGTTTCGTCAAAGTCTGTTGGACAGACTCCATTTGAAATATGGACAGGAAAGAAACTGGGTTTCTCATTCCTGAAGATTTGGGGATGCTGGGAATATGTTAAATGTTTGGATGGTACCAAACTAAAACCCAAATCAGATAAGTGCCTATTTGTAATTGGTTATCCTAGGGAAACCAAATGATATTATTTCCACAACCCATAGAGAACAAAATATTTGTTGCTCTCCATGCGGTTTTCCTTAGAGGAATTCCTAAATGCAGTTGTAAGTGGGAGGAAATTAAAACTCGATGAAAATCAGAGTGATACTGTTCCTGGCACCGACCCCTAACGGAATACGAACAGTTCATCAGGGATGAGACTGTTCCACAATCTTCTAATACACAAGAACCGTGTAGGTCAGAGAGAGTCAGAAAATAACCTTAGAGGTATGGGTTTCAGATCTCACCTCATGTAGATATTAATCTCATTGAGGGATATAAACCAGCTACGTATGAGGAAGTGATACAAGGTATCGACTCTGCTTTATGGCAAGATGTCATGAAGTCCGAAATGGATTCCATGTATACCAACCAAGTTTGGACACTGGTTGATGTACCAGAAGGCATTGTGCCTATTGGTAGTAAATGGGTCTTCATTTTGAAGACAGACATGGATGGCAACATACAAACGTACAAAGCTAGGCTTGTATCAAAAGGGTATCGTCATCAACATGGTGTCGATTACGACAAAATTTTTTCACATGTTGCCATGATTAAATCCATTCGGATAATGCTTGCTAATGCTGCATATTTCGATTATGAAATATGGCAGATGGACATCAAAACCGCTTTCCTTAACGGAAACCTTTTGAGGGATGTTTATATACAACAGCCTGACAGTTTTGTCGTGCCAAAACATGCAAACATGGTTTGTAAGTTAAATTGATCCATTTATGGATTGAAGCAAACATTGTATTCTTGGAAACACCATTTTGATGAGATCATATTAAAATATGATTTCATTCAAAATGAAGATGATTCTTGTGTATATAAGAAGGTTCGTGGGAGCGCACTGACATTCATTGTCCTATACATTGATGATGTATTGCTTCTTAGTAATGACATTCCCATACTAAAATCGATGAAAGCTTGGCTTTCATTAAATTCTCCATGAAATTCTTGGGAGAGGCAACCTTTATTCTAGGAATAAGGATCTACTGGGATAGATCTAAAAGTTATTGGCACTCTCCTAGAACTCGTACATTGACAGTGTTGAAGAGATTCAACATGGATCAGTCCTAGAAGGGACTGCTTCCAGTATAACATGGCGTCTCTCTATCTAAGGACATATGTCCTGAAACTAAAGATGAGAGAGATGCAATGAATCGGATCCCGTTCGCTTAAGTAGTCGGATCAATCTTGTATGCCATAACATGTACACGACCTGATGTCTCATACGCTTTGAGCATATGTAGTCATATTAGGCTGATCCAGGTGATAGTCACTGGATTGATGTTAAGAACATCCTTAAGTATCTTAGACGAACTAAGAATGCTTTCTTAATTTATAGAGATGGATAACTTGAGGTGACTGGGATCACCGTTGTAAGTTTCTAAATCGATAAAGACGACTATAAGTCGCAATAAGGGTACATATTTTGTTTGAACAATGAAACAATGAGCTAGAAATCTTCCATGCAAGATATTGTTGCCAATTCAACAACAAAAGCGGAATACATTGTTGCAGCTGAGGCAGCAAAAGAAGCATTTTGGATCTATTGAATTCCTAATTGGATTAGGAGTAGTTCTGTTAGCAGCTGAGCTGGGCTACAACACGGACTTAGAAATTATGGTCTCATCAATGATCCAAGTATGTACTTCGACGGTTTCATCTGATTCGTGAGATCACACATCGTGGCGATGTGAAGATCGAAAAGTTTGTTTCAGATGATAACCTTGCAGATCCACTGGCGAAAGCAATATCTCAGCATAAGCATGAGCGACCTGTACATAGTTCAGGTGTTGGACACTTGAGTGATTGGCTACAGGCCAAGTGGGAGATTGTTGGACAATTATGACCCATAGCATCACTATTTGTAAAAGACATGGTGTTTTGTACAAATTAACAATGTGACAAAGGAAATTGCTCTTTTATCATTTTGTAATTGGATTACTTGGATATATAAATGATAAAAGTCCATATGATTAGTACCAGATTAATAAGATATGAGACAATATTAATCCACTAAAGGTTTAATCATTAAATATCCCTAGTCGTAGTATTATCGAGACTGGACATCGATAATGCGGAATATGCTAGTATTACACTTGTGCGCGTTATGGAAGCTTAACAGCATTGTTCTCATATATTTAAGTATTGGATACTTATTCAAGTGTGATAGGAGGTTCTGTTAGCCGTTGGATCGGGAACAGCTTCGCTCTGGATAGACCCATTGAGTCTCATTGGTAGTATGACTATGTGTCTATGGGAATCCGAATCAGGGTAGGTGTATGTGGTCTTAACTTGAGACTTGCATCGCTAATACTTGCGACAATCAGTATACTTTGGTTTTGGTCTTCCGGAGCTTTAACAGGTTATGTGTACGCCTCTTCTGGGTATACTGAGAATCGTAGTGTATTGGATGTGATGTCAAGATGAGAGTATCACTTCAGTCATATGGAGATGATGATCATGCAGGATACAAAACTAGTACTCTTAAATGGTGCAGCTATATGTATAGTATGACTAGGTAATGATTATCCGATTACAGAGACTAGTTACTAGTATATGATATATGCTTCGTACGGGGCATACACAATTCTAGCCCTAGGCCTAGCATGTGACATCCGATACTGGATCGTATTACGCAAAACATAGTATACTACGCCTGATACAGATTATATATTCCTCGTTGAATATTTTTGGAGAATTGGGTAGGCACGATGCTTTTCTAGAAGCCAACTATGTCTTGTAAATCGGTGAGAACGTGGTACGGGGTACGCGGTTGTCGGATAGTCTGACAACCGTATTTACTGCCAACATATCCAGAGATCTCTTGGGTCGCTTCCCATAGATTCACCGATGACATTTGACTCGAACATAGTTAATCTGGGATTAATTATGAGAGAGAAAATTAATCTAGGATTAATTACGGTAAGATTTTATTTGAGATTAAATTTGTCTAGAAGAGAGAACGCGATTAATTTGGAATTAATTGGCAAAGTAAATTTAATAGTTAAATTGGATTTTACTATTTAATTTATTTAATTGGGCTAAAATAATATATCGGATATATTAATTGAAATTGGATTTCAATGAGAAATTAAAATTGGATTTTAATTCGGGCGAACGAATTAATTTGGAATTAATTCGTAAGCGACTTTCATAATAATTTTGTTAGACATTATTATTTAATTAAATTGGATTTCATTACGTCGCGACGGAAAATTCGTTTAGTCGGATTAAATGAACGGGCCCAAAGTGTGTTGTGTAAGCCAACTTGAATTTTGAATTCAAAGTGGTGCGACCCACAACTTACATCAAATATTTGACATGTGATGGAAGGGGTTGGCAAGCATTTAAAAGGCATCTTTTTATGTCAACTCAATTACACAACACAACTTAACACTTAAGTAAACTTTGGAAGTCAATTTTTATTTTTAGTTTTTGGAAAACAAAAATAAACTATTCACTCTCTTCATATCTTCTCTCTTGGCCGAAACTAGTTCTTCTTGGAGGAGAAATTTTTGTTTCAATTTTGTTCAAGCTAGCACTTAAAGGAGTCAAAGAAAAGTGATAGGGAAACTCACCCAAGAGTTTGGAACTCAAAAGGAGGGCTTGGAGCTTCTACATCCAAGGAAAAAGTTTTGAACTTCAACCGATCAATGTAAGTTAATTCCGCAAACTTATCTTGTTTATTCACACTTGAATCTTGTTTAAGATCTTTGCCAAGTCTTAGAGACACTAACAATTTTGATCAACTAGATGGTCATATATGGATTGATCTTAATCCTGAGTGTACTATGAACTCCTACATGGCAGGCTGTGGCCGTTGATTTACAAAGGTGAGGTTGGTGTAGCAGTCCCGACCAATAGCTACATACTTTGGGGCATAGTCTGTTGTGTAGCTGGGAATGTTTTATATAGATATGGAGTTCACTTCTTCTTGTGAGAAGTAGCAGAGTATCTTTCTTAAGGGTGATTCGGTACTTGAATGGTTAGAGCGCTCAAGTCTTTCTATTACGAATAGAAAGATTAAAATTCATAATCGTTATGAATAAATCGTTCATTAGTGAATCAATGGTACTTAAGGTAAAAATATTTAGAGGGGTATAACGGATATTATGACCTGGCTCTAATTACGAGATACTCGTGAAGGGTTAATCTATATGTAGTGACTATATCGATGGACACCGACTTGGTTCGGCTTAATATATCATCTGCGGAAACGAGAGTGCAACTTCAGATTTTTAGTGGAATAACCCGGAGTTAATAATTCAGAATATTTAATTAAGAGCTTAATTTATATTTCGAGATTATTGGAGCTCGGAACCGTAGGTCCATTTGGTCTCCGTGCTAGCTCGATATACTATAGCGGATTTAGTATAATTGGATAGTCCAGTTATACACTCACACATGTATAAATATTATTAATATGATTAATAATATTAATTGTCACACTTGAAACTTTATATTAAAAGTTAATATATGGTTTTATTAAATCTATGATATTTAAACACATGTTATTTAATTATATTAGATATAATTAAATGAAAGGTTAAATTAGTAATTTCTAAATTTTGGTTTTGGAAACCCTTGGATTTAATTTGGAAGTTACAAATTGTTAAATGTCATTTAACCTTTTATTTTTGTAACATATCTTTTGTTGTGGTAGTTAAAATTTGTTGTTACAAAATTAATAAAAAAGACATGTGCATGGCCGAATTCTTGAGGAAAGAAAATGGAAGGGTTTTGTTTTATTTTGTAAAATTAAACCCTAAAGTATAAAAAGGAAAATTGTTTTTCTTTTTGCTTAAGCCTTTCATTCTAACCCTAGCCTCCATCTTCTTCTTGTTCATTCTCTCTCAAAAGTTGAGACAAAAATAAAAGAAAGAAAAAAAAGAAATTAAAAACAAATATCAAGTGTGTTTAAATCTCTAAATTGTTTAGGGATTGTTTTGTGAGTCTTGCCCATACAAGTTTCCGTTGGTAACGAGATATAGTTCGAAAGACTTTGTGGTGTCGAACAAATCTTCATCTTCATCTATTTCTTGTGGTTCACGGCAGTGAGAAACATTTTTGCTCATTGCCACCCCTTTACTTGGTGAAACGGAACTCGGTTTGGTTTCGTTTTAATCCAATTTTTTGGGGAATATTTTGTGATGTTTTGGGGTTGTGTTGGGGCTATTTTCAAGTGAAAAATCAGAACCAAAACACAGCCATAGTCCACGCATTTCAGGGGCTGTTTCTGCAGTGCATTTGGGTGCTAATCGAGTCCAAAACAGTCTAGTTTTTGTCTAACTGTTTGGGGCTATTCGAAGACTATTCCGGGGCTGTTTCGGGGCTGGAATTATTTCTAAAACTGAAGCAAAATTTTAGTGGGTGTGACAGTAGCATTCGGAAATTAAAGAAGAATGGCAGGAAAAAAATTTCAAGTCCAATCTGTGTGCCTCAATCGTTTCCGCTGTGCAAGGAAAGCGTTTCCTACATCTCTCATGGGTAGCTTCACGCTTATCGGTTATAGGTGGTTTAATTTCTTATCTTTCTTTTGTTTTTTCTTTTTTTCAAGACTTTCTCTTTTTATTTATACCATACATCATAACACTATCAAATCAGGATAGACATCTAAGCGAACGGTCATTCATCGACATGCAATTTCATCAACTAGTCACTTTGCCAACTACCTGGGTTTTCACTGCTAAATACCTATAGTTAAGTGCTTACGAGTCTAACCTAGATCAACTACTAATGGCATCAGATAAAAGTATATCAAAGACTTATCGTTTCTAAGTTTTCATCCTAAAACAAACAATATTCATCATTGGACATTTGCTTTACTATTAAGGACTAAAAATAAACAAATCAAAATTTTTAGTTTTTTTACAACAGGTACATGCATACACCCCCACACTTAAAACTTATATTGTCCTCAATGTAAGATAAATATTAAGAAAAGGAATGAGGAACAACACTACCAGGCATGGATTTGTTCATGTTCCTTCTAGTAAGACTTTAGTTGTGTGGCTGTGTAGGCTGCACTAACACCTGCGTGAAAAATAAAATAAAATAAATAGTAAAATAAAATAAAACTTAAGTAAAGAAAACAAATAAAATAAAATAAAATAAATACAGATGCAAGGGTTGCCTCCCCGCTAGCGTTAAGTTTTACGTCTTCAGCCAGACACAACCACCCAAATGGTCATGGTGGTTGCCATGTAGCGGACCAAGTAGTCCCATGTTCTTTCTTCTTTGGCAGACATTGGAGATTAAGGCATGAAACATAATTTTTGTCTGGCTGTAGTAGTTTATCTATGGATCCCCCAAGGTCAGTGATGGCTAAGATTTTATCAATTGGTGCAACCTCCTTTTTATCTTTCCCGGGATCATATTCAAATGAGCACTACTCATTCTCCTCTTTTTACTATTCCTTGGGATCAATTTCAGTTCATGAGGGTTAGATTCATGTGGTGTAGAGGCTGTCTTCTGTAGGACTGTGTCTATTAGGTATATGTACTGGCACTCATCGTCATCTTATGGTTATTTCTCAACATGAAAAATATTCACCTCCAATGTCATATTCCTAAATGATATCTTCATGAGACCGTTCTTGCAATTGATAAGGGCATTAACTGTAGCAAGTATACCTAAAATGAGATGCATTTTTGACTCAGTGTTAACCACATACTGCGTGTCTAAAATCAGAAAATCAACATGATAATATAATTTATCAATTTGTTGTAAAACATCCTCAACTACTCCCCGTAGTGTTCTGATAGAGCGGTCAGCTAACTGTAGAGTCTGATTGTGTTCAACTCACACTAAGTATTATAATTGATAATCCTAATTTTATTTAAAAAATAATTAATAAAGATTTAAATAAGTAAATAAGATATAAAAATAATTGAATAGGAGGAACTAATACGAGAGAGATTCTAGAGTCTGATTTCACCTAGATATCTAAGTATTTATCATGCCAATTAATATTTATTCAGTTGTATTGTTTATAAGTCAAGAATCCTAAAGTATTCACTCCCTCTCCCGAGCAACAATGAAAATATTATCAACTATAGACTTCGATATCCCTATAAATCTAGTAATCAATAACTCATTACACTTTGTGATTCTCTGTTAACGACTTCAAAGGAACTATAGATTCTCCCGAACTCTATAAAACTCATAGGTATATTCTCTAGATCCTATTCAAAATTCCTCTTTATCGAGCGATATATTCTAAACATATATCATCTAAATTTGTGGCCAAAAAAACAAGAAGCATTAAACACGAGAGAATACAAATAAACTGAATAAAACTTCATAACAATATTGACAATCAATACATAGGTTCAAGCATTGGTTACATCATTCTCCAGAATTATGGAGTTAGTTCATGACTAAAGATAAAAACAATAAAAACATGGTCATGAACATAATGGAAATCATTAGAGTTCTAAGAAAGAAACTAGATGATTAAACCCGAATTGAATCCCTTCCTCTTCGGACATCACCGCATTCATCTCCTCTTGTCGTTCTTCAATCCTCCTCCTTTGATATCTCTAAAATATGTGTTTTGTGTTTTGTATTGTGTATTAGCCTCTCCCCTAGGGTTTTGGAAGAGCTTGTGTATTTATAATAAAGTCTTGGAGTCCTTGTGCATGTAAAACCCCAAAAATTGGTGTTTCTGTGGGTCTACACAGCGCCGCGGTGCTGGAAAGTGGCGCCGTGGCTGCGCGAAATTCTATGTATGATACTGAGGAGGCGCCGCGGCGCCTAAAGAATGGAGCTGCGGCGCCAGACAATTTTTCTAGTGTCTCGTTTCTGCTCTTTCTGCTCTTCTCGTGTGCTTCTAATGCGTCTGTAAGGTCCCAAAACAAGTCAATTTGCCCCAAGATCCATATCCTAATGCTTCCTACAAATAAATCATAAAAGAAACTACAAATATATTAAATGATACGGAATCTAACAAAATAGTAAGATAAGAATGCAGAAATAAGTGGGTATAAACCACACTTATCAAACACCCCCAAACTTAAGATTTTGCTAGTCCCGAGCAAAAAACTAAAAAAAAATGAATAAATGAACAAACAATAAGGAACTAAATTAACTAGGCCACTTTCGTAGGGATCACGATTGCATTTAGCGTATGCAACAAGCCTTTAAACCCCTAGGCAGCCCTAATGGATGAGTTATAGTCTAGTGAGGGCTTACAGCGATGATACCCATAAACGTTATGCAAAAAATATAAAACAAATAAAAAGTAAATAAAATAAACCATATAGTTACGCATAAAAATTATCCTCAAAGAATGCTTATTAATGAAATCAGAGAACCTTCAAAGTATGCAATTGTGACTCAAACTAAGTTCTTGAATAAAATATCTAAGCCAAACTCACAATGTGTGTGTGTAAAGTTTCATTCACAGCTCGACTCATAAGTAAGCCAACTCAATGATTTCGTCTCAAAAATTGAGATCTGATGGGTCAAACCAACCTAGATATCTCAATTTAACCCTGTATTTTCTTTTCTGTGCTCAGTATGATATGATTTTTTTTCAACACACCTACCCTTTAAGGTAGCATTTCTCCTCATGGTGGTCCTAACACTCGCCCATGGGTAGTTTCACGCTTATCGGTTATAGGTGGTTTAACTTCTTTCTTTCTAATTTTTTTATCATACCATACATCATAACACTAGCATATTGAGATGGATATCTAAGTAAACACTCGTTCATCGGCATGTAATTTCTTCAACTAGTCACTTTGCCAACTACCTAGGTTTTTACTGCTAAAAACCTATTGTTAAGTGCTTACGAGCCTAACCTAGATCACATACTCAAGGCATCAGATAAAAATCAATTGGGACTTATCGTTTCTAAGATTTCATCTAAAGCAAACAAATTCATCATTGGACTTATGAATTGGACTTATGCTTTACTATCAAAGATAAAAAAAAAAATATTTTTTAGATACTATCACTACATGCACACACCCCCGAACTTAAAACTTGCATTGTCCTCAATGTAACATAAACATAAAGAAATAAGATTAGAGAACAACATTATCATGCATGGAGTTGATCAGGCTCCTGCTGATCAGATTTTGGTTGCGCGGGCTTTGTGTGTTTCGTGCTACCTTTATAAATAACATGCAAACGAATAAATAAACAACAGCACACAATAAAAAAATAAAATAAAATAAAATAATAATAAAACAAATAAAAGGGTTGCCTCACCGCTAGCGCTAAGTTTAACGTATTCAGCCAGACACAACCACCCAAATGGTATAGTGACTTCTTCTTTTGTATCCACCGGCTGTTGTGACATGAAAAACATAGCTTGGCGGGCTGTGTCAGTTTATCCAAATGCCCTTTAATGTTGATTGGTCATGGAGGATGCAATCTGCCCAATTTGTGTTTCTAAAGACTTTATTGTTGCCCCGATATATTCCATGTGTGTTGATATGATACAAGGAGCATCAAGAAAACAAGCCTCGAAGTATGGATCCAAGCATCCAAGGATGAAGCCTAATAATCTATTCAAGTTATTTGGCAATGAATGGGTCGAAAATATACAAGTGAAGGCCACCTAAAGGGGGTTAATGTTAGTGTTTATTTTAGAGTGGGTCGACTGTTAGGGGCCCTAAGTTTTAATATTGGTGTTTATTCTAGAATGGACCAAATGTTAGGGGCCCGGGATTTTATTTGTAATAAGGATTATTACCTAGGGTTATTTCTGGCCTTTTAACATATTAGAATTAGGGTTTCCATTGTACTATTTAAACAAGCTTTTCATTAATAAAATGCATGAATATTTTAACCAAAAAAAAATTAATATTGCCGTCAGGCACATTGGTGGTGAGGTCGTGATGGCTAACCATGGAAGGGTGGATTCTCTTCAAAAACTTATCAAAGGGGTTGCTGTCCTTTGTGGCGTTTCAAGCAATTAGGGGTTCGTGAGGCTTTGTTCTTCACGGGTTTCTAATCTTCAAACCTCGTTATGCTTTCCTGGGCGCTCATAAAAATCTTTTGCGGGTTTCACAGGCTTTGTTCCTGCGGGGTTCACAGAAGTTGCGTGGATAACAATATTTTGTGGGTTTGCTTGGCTTTGCTCCATGCAGGTTCTCATCAGTTGGTATTCAGAGCTTTGGTTGCAAAGCAGGTTATATCTTATAGTTTGTGTCTTTTTAATTTTTTCTTTCTTTCTTTTTTTATGATTTTTTTCCTTTCTTTGAGTCATGTTTATGTTAATTTTTTTTCTTTTCTTTGAGTCATGTTTATGTTAATTTTTTTTCTTTTCTTTAAGTCTTGTTTCTGTTAATTTTTTTTCTTTTCTTTGAGTCATGTTTCTGTTAATTTTTTTTCTTTTCTTTAAGTCTTGTTTCTGTTAATTTTTTTTCTTTTCTTTAAGTCTTGTTTCTGTTAAATTTTTTTTCTTTTTTTTTGAGTCTTGTTTTTGTTAATTTTCTTTCTTCTCCTTATTTCCTTTTCTTTTCTCATCCTGGATGTGTTGAATTAAAAAAATTTAAAAAAAAACGTGGGTTGTGGCAAAAAAAAACACAACTCATGCGCCCAAAAAAAGGAATAGAAAGACAAATCAGATTTGGTTAGAGATAAAATGTTTGGACATTACAGATTTACCTTAAAGATTCGAGGACGAATCTTCTTAAAGAATAGGAGAATGATATGATACAGGGAGTATCAAGAAAACAAGCCTCGAAGTATGGATCCAAGCATCCAATGATGAAGCCTAATAATCCATTCAAGTTATTTGGCAATGAAGGGGTCGAAAATATACAAGCGAAGACCTCCTAGAGGTTAATGTTAGTGTTTATTTTAGAGTGGATCGACTGTTAGGGGCCCTAAGTTTTAATATTGGTGTTTATTCTAGAGTGGGCCAAATGTTAGAGGCCCAAGATTTTATTTGTAATAAGGATTATTACCTAGGGTTATTTCTGGCTTTTTAACATATTAGAATTAGGGTTTCCATTGTACTATTTAAACAAGCTTTTCATTAATAAAATGCATGAATGTTTTAACAAAAAAAAATTAATATTGCCGTCAGGCACATTGGTGGTGAGGCCGTGATGGCTAACCATGGAATGATGGATTCTCTTCAAAAACTTATCAAAGGGGTTGTTGTCCTTTGTGGCGTTTCAAGCAATTATGGGTTCGTGAGCTTTGTTCTTCACGTGTTTCTAATCTTCAAATCTCGTTATGTTTTCCTGGGCGCTCATAACAATCTTTTATGGGTTTCACAGGCTTTGTTCCTGCGGGGTTCACATGAGTTGCGTGGATAACAATCTTTTGTGAGTTTGCTTGGCTTTGCTCCATGCAGATTCTCATCATGTGTCTCAATATTGTTCAGCATTGACTCATTCTTCTCAAACCTCGCTGAGGTATTAGCAACAAACGTGCTCATGAAATCTTCTAAGGAAGATTTCTGCTCAGCTCTTTGATAGTCAAAACCAGTGAAGGTTGCAAGACATTCTCTGTATTAGCATATGACAGGTTCGGATGATAATGGTTAGACACATGATTGCCTCTATAGCTGTTGAAGTTTCGATTGTTCATATATTGGATTCCTTATAGTGATCTTGATTCAAAGCGAGCACAGTCCTTACCACGAAACTTCTAATCCAGCCACGAAACTTCTTTGATAACGAGTGTTGGCCCCAAAAGACGGTGTTTCAGGCCGGGGTAAACGCACAAATCTCACATTGAGATGAGATAGCCCGTTTTGTTCAATCGGCAAGTCAATTCCTTATTTTCCATTTTACGCTCTTGGAAGAAAGACAAAGACGGAGATCCTTCTCTTTTAAGGAGAGATTTCTATTAAAGAAAGAACTAGAATCTAATTCAATAAATGGTTGTACTCGTGGAATTATTTGGTCTGCTACCTGAGTTGATAGGGTTGAAATCTGAGCTATAAGTGCCACAAGAGGGTCCACTTCATATATTCCCACCACCTCGGTCACCATAGTGCGTTCAATTGGCCATTGAAAATGGTTAATGGCCATTTCTTCTAACAGATTATAGGCATCCTCAGGTGACATCTTGAATAAAGCTCCCCCAACTGCTGCATCAATTACAGTCCTATTTGAACTATTTAGCCCATTATAGAACAACTGAATCTGGACCCAGTCTGCATAATCGTGTTATGGGCATTTTCGAATTAGATCCTTAAAGTGCTCACATGCTTCATACAAAGTCTCAGTCTCCAGCTGCATAAATATGCTAATTTATGCCCTCAGTTGAGATGATTTCGCTGGTGGAAAGAACCTCTCAAGAAATTTCGTGGCCATATCCTGCCATGTTATTATACTCCCCATCTGTATTGATTAAAGCCAATCCCACGCTTTATCTCGTAAAGAGAATGAGAATAAGCGTAGCCTGATAGCCTCTTTAGTCACGCCATTCATCTTTATGGTATCCATCATCTCCAAGAACATCCTTAAATGTAAATTGGGATCATCTACAGCTGAACCCCCAACCTGGTTCTTTTGTACCATGTTGATCAATGCAGGTTTTAGCTCAAAATTGTTGGCATTGATTGGTTGATGGGCAATCCCATAATAGTTATCATCTATGACCGGCTTGAAGTGATCTCTGATTGCCACCTAGCGTGGATTTTTCTCTCTATTTTCAGCCGTCATTACTTCTTTTTCAATTTTTCTTTCTTTCCTTAGTCTCCTAGCTATTCTTTCTATTTCAGGATCAAACAAGAGCGAGTCGAGACTTGTGGATCTTCGCATTCACTGAAGCACAGAAAATGAAAAAAAATCAATAATCAAACAAAAAGAAAAAAGGACAAAAATAAAATAAAAACAAATATAAACAAAAAAAATCCAAATTAAAGCTAAGATTACTTGGTAATAATATTAGTGCGAATTAAATTAACAATCCCTGGCAACTGCGCCAAAAACTTGTTGTGATATTTTATATCGTACCGCAAGTGTACAGTATCAAGTTTTAGTAAGGATAAGTAATAGAGTGTTGAACCCACAAAGATTGTGTTCAACTCACACTAAGTACTATAATTGATAATCCTAACTTTATTTAGAAAATAATTAATAAAGATTTAAATAAATAAATAAGATCTAAAATAATTAAATAGGAGGAACTAATACGAGAGAGATTCTAGAGTCTGATTTCATCTAGTATTCACTCTCTCTCTTGAGAAACAGTGAAATATTTATCATGCCAATTAATCTTTGTTCAGCTGCATTGTTTATAAGTTAAGAATCCTAAAGTATTCACTCCCTCTCCCGAGCAACAGTGAAAATATTATCAACTACAGACTTCGATATTCTTATAAAAATCTAGTAATCAATAACTCATTACACTTTGTGATTATATATTAACGACTTTAAATGAACTATAGATTCTCCCGAACTCTATAAAACTCATATGTTATATTCTATAGATCCTATTCAAAATCCCTCTCTCCCGAACGATAGATTCTAAACATATATCATCTCAATTTGTGGCCAACAAACAAGAAGCATTAAACGTGAGAGAATACAAATAAACTGAATAAAACTTCATAACAATATTGAAAATCAATACATAGGTTCATGCATTAGTTACATATTCTCTAGAATTATGTAGTTAGTTCATGACTAAAGATAAAAACAAAAAAAATATGGTCATGAACATAATGGAAATCATTAGAGTTATAAGAAAGAAACTATATGATTAAACCCGAATTGAATCCCTTCCTCTTCGGACTTCACTGTCTTCGTCTCCTATTGTCGCTCTTCAATCCTCATCATTGGATCTCTCTAAAATATGTGTTTTGTGTCTTTGTATTGTGTATTAGCTTCTCCCCTAGGGTTTTGGATGAGCTTTGGTATTTATAATAAAGTCTTGGAGTCATTGTGCATGAAAAACCCTAAACATTGGTGTTTCTAGAGGTCTGCGCAGTGCCGCGGTGCCTAAAAGTGGCGTCGCGGCGCCGAAACTGTGGGATATTTGTATGGCTTTGCTGAGGAGGCACCGCGACGCCCAATTTCTGGCGTCGTGGCGCCAGTCATTTTTTCTGGTGTCTCATTTCTGCGCTTTTCGCTCTTCCCGTGTGCTTTCGATGAGTCCGTAAGGTCCCTAATTTGCCCCAAGATCCATATCCTAATGCTTCCTACAAATAAATCATAAAAGAAACTACAAATACATTAAATGATACAGAATCTACCAAAATAATAAGCTAAGAATGCATGAATAAGTGGGTATAAACCGCACTTATCAGTTATCATTATGACCTATCTAACGTCGACAATAAACCCTCAGACAATACTGCAGCAAAAGACCAACTCATAAAACTGATGGAGTTGGTGCTTGGAGTGCCAATCCGAATTGTACATTTTATTATTTATTAATAAAATAACTATATTTTTCAATCCATACCTTATAATGGTATTGTCATTATGTGTATTAGATTGATGTATAGATATACTAAAAATGACATCGATCTTAGAATAGTCTTGACACTAGGTGTAAACTATTCTTAAAGTAAATATTCCTAGTCGTTGGTTTTGGAATACGGTCGAATTCCTATAACCTAGAAGACAAACACATGTCGTATATTGGAATTGGAGTTCCAATGGTTTAACCCGATGTACCATGAGTTTTGGAAACTCGTATAGACATGTGGGTATTCGTTGAAGCGAATACTGAATGACTCATAGGTGATTCCTAATAGTTGGAAGTACACACCACCGTCAATAAGAATCTCCTCGAGTCAAGTAGCATATGTAATCCTTTGACTATAATATAGGATAACATTGATTGTGTGTGAGATCGTCCACACTTTGATGCCATGTATGTCAGAAACCTTTCATGGTTTGGGCTCTAGATGTTTTTGGGTGTGGACCGATGCACTCAGAAATAAAGTGCGAAGCAAGATAGAATCTGTCGGCCCGTATGTATACCATAAGGGGTTTAGGTATCCATGTGAGTGTAGGCACTGCATTTTTGCATATAAGTCCCTATGATGAGTCTCATTTGGAGGCACTACCTTTTAAGTCACGGAAGTCACGAGAAACGGACGTCGGAAGGGGAAGTTCAGAATAAGTACGTCATCGGATTCATTTCACAAGTTCACTGTTTTCGTTCGTGCTGCGTTCGTTACTTCGTTCGAACGTCAAACAGATTGCGGGCGAGCAACTTTTGATTGATGGAAGAATGATAACCTGAATGTGAAATCCTACAACTTGGGATCGATGGTTCCAGATTTGCTGAGACAATACATTGAAGTATCAGATGCTTGGAGCATCAAGCGAACACTCAAGGAGTTGTTCGAGGCAAACTAAGAAATGGAACTTTATCGAAGGTCTAAGGAATTGTTCTATGCTGAACTCAAGGAGGGAGGAGATGTCAGTACACATGTTTTGAACATGATAGACCAGATTTGATATCTGGAACGACATGGCATTGTGTTTGATCAATGGCTGGGCGGTAATTTGATTCTGTCTTCTTTGTCTGGTTCTTATGCTAGCTTTGTATTGAATTTCCATATGCATTCGATGAAAGCCACATATGAAGAACTTCATAATATGATAGGCACGACAAAGCAAGATTTGACGAAAGGCAACCCCACACTGTATCTCCATGTTCGAGCCGGATCTTCAAAGACTTCTGCGAAGTCAAAGAAAATCAAGATGGGGAAAAAAGATATCAAAGAAAAACTCCAAGAAGCGCAAAGGCGCAAAATCGAAAGTAGTTCTTGATCAATGTCTACATTGCAAGAAGTCTGGACATTGGAAGAAGGACTGTCTAAAGCTAAAAGGAAAAGCAGGACCCTCAGGTATGCTTTGTATTTTTCCAATTATTGACATCTCATTACCTTTAGATGGAAATAGTGGATGGGCGTTAGACACTGGCAGTCTTAATCATATTTGAAACAGTTGTTCTAGATCTCCCAAATGGATGTAAATTAGATTTGCATGACTGTTATTATGTTCCCTCAATTATCAGACAAATAATATCACTGCCAATATTAGATAAAGAGGGATATAAAATAAACTTTAAGGATAAAAATGTATGTTTGTTTGATAAAGAAAATTTATTGAAATGTGAATGTTCTTTATCAAACGGTCACATTGTTTTGGAAACATGTAGAGATGTCTTTAATATAGAGAAAAATAAAAGTAGGAAGTCTCAATTAATTAGTATTGAATTATGGCATATGAGATTGGGCCACAAAGGTGTTAGACGTCTATCCAAATTAGTAAATGATGGTTTGATTGAAAATCTTACCTTATATCCTTATCCGATTTGTGAGTCATGTATCCAAGGAAATATGACAAAGGCCTCATTTCTAGGTGTTGGACACCGTGCTGGAGATTTATTGGAACTAATACACAGCGATGTGTGTGGTCCATTAAATCATGCCGCTCATGATGGTTCAACATACTTTGTGACTTTCACAGATGACAAGTCTAGATATGGATATCTCTATCTGATGAAACATAAGTCAGAAATATTTGACAAGTTCAAAATATTCCGAAACGAAGTAGAAAAACAAATCAATAAATTCATCAAGTGTCTTAGATCAGATCGAGGCGGTGAATACATGAGTGAAGAATTCAGAAATTATTTAAGGGGGAATGGAATTATTGCCCAATATAGCCTACCAGGAACACCTCAACACAATGGAGTGTCTGAGCGTAGAAATCATACTTTATTGGATATGGTGTGAACGATGATGAGCTATACAGATCTTCCTTATTAACTTTGGGGTTACGCTTTACAAAATACTGCCTACATACTTAATAGGGTTCCATCAAAAGCTGTTTCTATGACTCCCTATTAGATATGGTTCGGTAGAAATCCAAGTCTTAGACATTTAAGGATTTGAGATTGTCCTGCATATGTTAGAATTGTGCAGCGGGAAAAACTAGCACCTTGAGGGTATAAATGTATGTTCATTGGATATCCTGATAATTCCATGGGATATCAATTCTATGATTCCAAGCAACGAAATTTATTTGTTGTTCGCTTTGTAACTTTTCTTGAAAAGCATTTTTTGAGAGAAAGTGGGAATTGTAGAGAGATTAAACTTGATGAGTCTGATCCCAATATTAAGGAACCTGAGATGGAACCACATATCCAAATAGGTGAAGGATCTACAACACAGGTTCTAGGTAAGTCAAATAGAATATCAAGGCCTCATGAGAGACTGTTTTTAACATCTGATGTGAGCCTTGATGTTCTTGTTGGACAATTATGACCCATAGCGTCACTATTTGTACAGATCACGGTGTTGTTGTACAAATTAACTATGTGAATAAGGAGATTGCACTCTTATCATTTGTGATTAGATCACCTAGATGTATAAATGATATGAGGTCCCTGTGATTTGTTCCTGGACGGAGAATGATATGAGACAGTATCAGTCCACGAAGGATAAATCATTAAATATCCATAGTCAGAGTATTATCGAGATTGGACATCGATAAATACGTAAAAGACTAGTATTACACTTGTGCGCGTTGTGAGGGCACAACGACATAGTTCTCATATATTTGGGTATAGGATACACATGCAAGTGTGATAGGAGGTTGTGTTTTACCGATGGTACGGGAAACAGCTTCGCTTTGGATAGACCCCTGCGGAATCCCATTGGTAGTATGACTATGTGTCTATGGGAGTCTGCAATCAAGGTAGGTGTATTTGGTCTTAACCTGAGACTTGCACCGCTAATACTTGCGACAATCAATATACTTTGGTTGAGGTCGTCCAGGGCTTTAACAGGTTCTGTGTACGCCAATACTGGGTATATTGAGAATCGTAGTGTGTTGGGTGTGATGTTAAGACGGAAGTATCACTCCAGTCATATGGAGATGATGGTCACATAGGATACGGAACTTGTTCTCTTAAATGCTCGAGCTATCGGGATATTATGACTAGGTCATGTATATCCGATTAAAGAGACTAGCTGCCAGACATCCGATATGTGCTTCGTACGGGGCAGACACAATTCGAGCCCCAGGCCTAGCACGTGAACATCCGATACTGGATCGACATACACAATACTACGGTATACTACGCTTGATATAGATCACATATTCCTATAAGGATATTTCTGGAGAATTGGGTAGGCATGGCGCTTTGCTAGAAGCCAACCTTGTCTTGTAAATCGGTATAAACGTAGTACGAGGTATTTACGTGTTCGGATAGTCCGACGACCGTATTTACTGCCAACATATCCGGGGATCTCATGGGTCGCTTCCCGAAGATTCACCGATGATGTATGACTCGCACTTTAATTAATCTGGGATTAATTAGAAGAAATAGAGAAAAATAATCTGGGATTAATTACGGAGATATTTTATCTGGGATAAAATATTAATTCAAGAGAGAGAACGATAAATTTGGAATTAATCGATAAAATAATATATTCGATATATTATGCGAAATTGGATTTCGACGCGGAATTAAAATTAGATTTTAATTCGGGTGAACGAATTAATTTAGAATTAATTCGTTAGCGACGTGAATAGTGATTTCGCTAGGCGTAATCGTTTAATTGCGTCGCAACGGAAAATTCGTTAATTAGGAATTAGCGAACCCGAGCCCGGGATTATTTGCGAGCGCATTCGCATTTCAAATTCGAGTGTGGCACACAAGTCAAATCGAGCGTCAAATCGCAAGTCACATCAAGCGTCAAATCACATGTCACTTTGAGTGATGTGACAATTGGATTGATTGATTTGAGTGATTGATGTGGTAGTTGAAAAGCTTTTATTACTTTTGCTTTTTGACTTTTTGAGATATGAAATGATTTTGTGTATTTGTTTTTGTTTTTGGAAAATAAAAATAAATATATATACAAAACTCTTTTCTTTTCTCTCTCTCTCATCCTTTACGTTTTCTCTCTTTTCTCTCTTTCTCCTTCACGGCTTGGAGCCGTTTATTCCTCTCCATTTTCTGGTTTGACCGAATGAAGAAGAGAAGCAAGTGAGTTGATTTTGTTGCAAAATCTAGTGCTAGCACACACCTTGAGTCTTCCTAAGGTGATAGGGAAACGAACACATGAGCATGGAATCGTTTTTGAAGCTTGAAGCTTGGAGCTTCCATGGAGTCTTCAATGGCCGATTCTTGGAGTAGCCGAACCAGTCACCACCGTGCAGTCCACTGCCAAGGGGAGCTGCTTCCGTGAGCTTTTGAGGGAGCTTGAAGGCTCGTGTTCATCGCGTCGCAAGATCCGTTCATTATGAGTATGTTTCCGCCATTCTCCTTTGTGTATTCATGCGTTTTTGTGCTTGATTTGATGATTCTTGGGACCTAATTAGAAACCAACAGTTCTCCTCTTGGAGGAAACAGATCCGACTATGTATAAAGAAGCGATATTGGATATCGATTCGGGAAATTGGCAGGAATCCATAAAATCTGAAATGGATTCAATGCATGCCAGTCAAGTCTGGGATTTAGTTGAACTTCCTAAAGAGTTAAACCTATTGGTTGTAAATGGGTTTACAAAAGGAGGCAATGGCCCGATGGAAAGGTGGAAACCTTTAAGGCCTGACTGGTAGCGAAAGGTTACACTCAACGTCCTGGGATTGACTATGGGGAAACTTGTTCACCAGTAGCCATACTAAAATCCATTAGGATTCTTTTAGCCATTGCTGCATATCACGACTATGAGATATGGCAGATGGATGTGAAAACCGCTTTCCTAAATGGATTCCTTGAAGAGGATATCTATATGGAACAACCATAGGGTTTCGTATCCAGTGAGACTTCAAACTTGGTTTGTAAGCTCTAAAATTCTATTTATGGACTTAAATAGGCATCCCAAACCTGGAATCGTTGTTTTGATGAGATAATTAGATTATCCAGATTCATTAAGAACAAAAAAGAACCATGTGTTTATAAGAAAGTTAGTGGGAGCATGATAGTTTTCCTAGTATTATATGTAGATGACATCCTTATCATAGGAAATGATATAGGGATGATGGAAAGTGTGTAAGCCTACCTTTGCAAGAACTTCTCCATGAAAGATATGGGTGAAGCTTCATATATACTAGGTATAAGGCTCTACCGAGATAGAGTTAGGAAGCTTATAGGGTTGTCACAATTGACGTACATAGATAAGATGTTAGAAATGTACAGTTTTACCAACTGCAAGGCAGCAAATGTACCTTTCCGATACGTCATACACCTTTCGAAGAAAATGGCACCTCAAACTGAGGAAGGGAGAGTTAAGATGTCTAACTTTCCATATGCTTCTTGAATTGAAAGCATAATGTATGATATGTTATGTACTAGACCTGACATCAGTTTCGGTGTCAGTGTGTCCCGCCGATATCAATCTGATCCAGGTAATGAT
>SKCR01017488.1:0-44255 GCA_019454045.1 Zanthoxylum bungeanum | reverse complement strand
CGCGGGGTCTATCCAGAGCGAAGCTATTTTCCGTACTATCGGTAAAACACAACCTCCTATCGCACTTGCATAAGTATCATATACTTAAATATATGAGAACTATGCCGTTGTGCCCTCACAACGTGCACAAGTGCAATACTAGTCTATTCCGCATTATCGATGTCCGATCTCGATAATACTCCGACTAGGGATATTTAACGATTAAACCTTTATGTATTGATACTGTCTCATATCATCTCAATACGGAACTAATCATATGGACTTTTGCCATTTATATGTCAAAGTAAATAAATTACAAAACGGCAAAAGGCAATTTCATTATTACATAGTTAATTTTGTACAATAATACAATATCATTTACAAAACAGTGACGCTATGGGTCATAATGTCTAACATTAGACACTTGAGTAATTGGCTATAGGCCAAGTGGGAGATTGTTGGATAATTATGACCATACCATCACTATTTGTACAGAACATGGTTTTGTTGTACAAATTAACTATGTGACAAAAGAAATTACTCTTTTATCATTTGTAATTGGATTACCAGGATATATAAATGATAAAAGTCCATATGTTTAGTACCAGATTAATAAGATATGAGACAATATTAATCCATGTAAGGTTTAATAATTAAATATCCCTAGTCATAGTATTTTCGAGACTGGACATCGATAAAGCGTAATAGGCTGGTATTACACTTGTGCGTGTTATGGAAGCCTAACGGCATAGTTCTCATATATTTGGGTATTGGATACTCATACAAGTGTAATAGGAGGTTCTGTTTACCGATGGTACGGAAACAGCTTCGCTTAGTATGACTATGTGTCTATGGGAATCTGAATCAGGGTAGTGTATTTGGTCTTAACCTGAGACTTGCTTCGCTAATACTTGTGACAATTAGTATACTTTGGTTTTGGTCGTCCGGGGCTTTAACAGGTTCTGTGTACGCCTCTTCTGGGTATACTGAGAATCGTAGTGTATTGGGTGTGATATCAAGATGGAAGTATCACTTCAGTCATATGGAGATGATGATCACGCAGGATACGGAACTGGTACTCTTGTATGCTGCAGTAGTTACCAGAGATCCGATATATGATTCGTACGGGACAAACACAATTCCAGCCCCAGGCCTAGCATGTGACATTATGATACTGGATCGTAATACGCAATACTACGTATGCTACGTCTGACAAAGATTACATATTCCTTTACAGAATATTTCTGGAGAATTGGGTAGGCATGGTGCTTTGCTTGAAGCCAACCATGTCTTGTAAATCGGTAAGAACGTGGTACTAGGTACGCACGTATTCGGATAGTCCGATGACCGAATTTACTACCAACATATCCATGGATCTCTGGGTCGCTTCCCGAGGATTCACCGTTGAGATTTGACTCGAACAGAAAATTAATCTGGGATTAATTATGAAAGAGAAAATTAATCTGGGATTAATTACGACAATAATTAATCTGGGAATTAATTATCGAAGAGAGAGAACGCGATTAATTTGGAATTAATCGACAAAATAAATTTAATAGTTAAATTGGATTTTTCTATTTAATTTATTTAATTGGGCTAAAATAATATATTAGATATATTAATTGAAATTAGATTTCAATGCAGGATTAAAATTAGATTTTAATTCAAGCGAACGAATTAATTTAGAATTAATTCGTAAGCGACTTATGTAATAATATTACGAGGCATTATTATTTAATTAATTAAATTGGATTTAATTAAGTCGCAACGGTAATTCGCTTAATTCAGAATTAATGAACCCGAGCCCGAGCGAATTTGCGCTTTGAGATTGTTCGACTTAAATTCGGAATTTACAAGTGGTGGGACCCACTTGACTTACATCACACTTTTGACTTGTGATGGAAGTGGTTGAAATAAAGTGTAAAGCCTTGGATTGCTTTTTCAACACTCAAACAATATCTACACTCAAGCTTTATTTTATATTTTTCATTTTGAATGACTAATACCAACTTTTGGAAATTTGGTATTTGATATATATTGATTTTGGAAATCAAAATTTTACTATTTCCCTCTTCTCTCTCAATGGCCGAAACTTTGGACCTTGGATGGGAAAATTTTATTTCATTTTTTGTTCAAGCTAGCACTTAAAGTAGTGAATCAAGGTGATAGGGAACTCACCCAAGTGTTGGAAACACTCAAGAAGGCTTGGAGCTTCTACCAAAATGCATAAAAGTTTTGAAGTCATCCGATCAATGTGAGTATTTTTCGCAGCTCTTTTGATTTTATTCACACACATATCACTCTTAGTTGATCTTGGCTTCTTCTAGGAACACTAACAATGGTATCAGAGCCTCCTAAGTTTGATTTGGAATTCTAGGGTTCATGGACTTTAATTTGGGAATTTATGCTTGGAGTATGTATTTTCTTAAATTGATGATTTGGTTGAGCTTGGATGATGTTGAATTAGGTTTGTACATCTTAGGAAATGAGGAAAATTTATTAGATAAAAAATCCCCAATTTCCTTAGGCTTGGTCGAAAGTTATTGACCTATAAGCTCATGGTGATTTTTTTTTTAGACCATTGGATGTGTTTAAATGCATGAGTATATTGATTTGTGATTTAATTATATTGAAATCAAAATTGTATATAAAAATGCCATGAATGACGTGAGTTATTAAGCATGTTATTAGAATTGATTTTGCTTCAATTTGTGTTGGACAGGAATTGGAAAAGTAGAGCATGATTAATTAAATTAATTAGTGTTTTGGAAGCATTAGATTAATTAATTAATTATGGTAATTACACTTGAATTGAATTAATTTGTAATTTGGAATAATAAGTTAATTTAATTTATTGTATTTGGCCTTAATGGGCTTGGTTGGGCCAAGTTTGGTTTAGGATAATTGGTTAGATCCAATTGGGCCTAAAACCATTTCCATAAAGTCCAAATATGATAATTGGGCCTAAATTGATTTTTGGCATATGGTGATTCCTAATTGGGCCTTGGTGTGGGACACAGAAACTGGGCGATGCATGCTGTTCCGGGCTCGCGGCCCGGTTGGGAGTACGGAGTAGCCAACGGGGGACTAAACGGAGAATGATGGAGTCGCCATCCGGTGTGAACCGGGACAAAGATTTAAGGCCGCACTCACCCCTCGCAAGGGAAGACCTCAAACCGTTGGGTTCGGAATGGTCCCTTACTTATGCCACTTGTAATAAAATGATTTGTGCAATAATTCAACCAAGCCTAAGCAACATTTATTTCCAAGGATAATTTACTCCTAAGTTCGTATGCATAAATACAAGGCTCATATCTAAGTTTGCATATAACCTACGTCCGGATTTACATACAACCTATTTGCATTTAATCTATGTCCCAATTTGCATACAACCTATTTGCATATAATCTATGTCCAAATTTGCATGTATAGAGATAAATACGGCTAGCATACAATGTCATAAGCACATTACATTTGGTCATAGGCATGCCAGTAGATAATAATTGTGCAATCATGCATGGAAGCAAATTGGAATAACGGCGAACATGCATAGCACCTGACAATCTCATGAACATACTTCGATCATATAATGCGGAAAACAAAGAACAACCTAAACATAATGTAAATTCCAAATGCAAAATAAATGACTAATCATGCTTGAAAATGAACAACTAAATGGGCTAAATCATGCTTGAATACCATCTCATGAATACATCAAATAACTAAATGCAGGAATACAAATAGTATGATTGATTACATGATACAAGAGAAATCACCTAAGAAATAATTATGCATGACATGTGATGAAAAAGACTCAGTTCAGTGTGTGTGCGTTCGTGTAGCGTTCGAACGGTAAACAGAAGGTTCGCGTTCGTATAGCGTTTGATAACTCATTCGAACGGGTCCAGACCTGATGCATGATAAAACAAAGGATATACGTGTGCGTTCGAGTAGCGTCCGAAAATGCGTTCGAACGATAAACAGAAAGTTTGCGTTCGAGTAGTGTTCATAAACGCGTTCGAACGAGACCAGACAGAAAACTTATATTCATGCGGCGTTCTGAAAAGCGTTCGAACGGGATTACAACAGTGACCTCCAAAATGAAGTAAACAACATGACACATATGTGAACGGATGAATAGATGACACCTAATCAATAATAACGGGCTAAAAGGCACGGCAAAGTATCGTGGCAAAGGATTTTATCCTCTCAAAATAGAGGACCTTTAATCGCACTTACTAAGCCCATGCGCAATGCAACATGATGCATGATTATGCAAGAAGATGACATACAAAGAAAAGCGAATAACGAAATGAAAGGTGCGACGAAGTATAATGGTAAAGGTTCTTTAACCCCTCGAAATGGAGGACCTTTAATCCAACTTACTAAGCCCATGTGCATCACATCATAATGCATATAAAAATAAAGAAAACCATATCGAACTTCGTATACCCGATTGAACATATTTTACATCCAACCGAATATACATCATCCGGCGCGGCAAACCATCGCGGTAAAGGTTCTTTAACCCCTCGAAATGGAGGACCTTTAATCCAACTTACTAAGCCCATGCGCTAATAACACAATGCATATAAAAATAAAGATAACAATATCGGACTTCGGATACCCGATTGAACATATCTTACATCCAATCGAATATACATTATCCTGCGCGACAAAGCATCGTGGTAAAGGATTTTAACCTCTCAAAATAGAGGACCTTTAATCACACTTACTAAGCCCATATGCTAATAACACGATGCATATAAGAAGTAAAGACAACGATATCAGACATCGTGTATCCGATTGAACATATCTTACATCCAATCAAATATACATTATCCGACGCGGCAAAACATCGTGGTAAAGGATTTTAACCTCTCCAAATAGAGGACCTTTAATCGCACTTACTAAGCCCATGCGCTTTATCTCATCATTACATAAACAAATCAAAACAACATAAAATGAAATATGCACCATTTACTCAAGTGGTACGTGGAGTTGTATCCCGAGTACAGATTATACTACCGTCCATTCGGAATCGGCTATGAAATTTATGTCCGGGTTTCCATCCTATATACCACGAGAGGCGACACATTTTTCATTATATTCAAAGGCCACAACATACATCATTTTACAATTCATGCATTTTCTATCTATTCAGGGCCGCAACATGCTTCACTCCACAATAATCATGCAAACGAAACTCAATAAATAATAAAAATACAACTGAAAATGAATGTGCAAAGTACCCTCAGGTCTAACCTTTTATGTCGGCTTTCGGACTCGCGTTTCACGGTGATCGGAAGGGCCAAAGCTCCTCAACTTTCTGGTTCACTGGTTCAACGCTTTAGCTCGCTGTTTTGCTATTTTGGTCGCTGTTTTCACTCCGTTTTGCTGCTGTTTTCTTTATATTTTTTGGTCACTATTTCAGGTGTGTAAGGCCACTGTTTTTGCTGTATAAGGCCACTGTTTTGGGGTAATTTGTTCACTGGTTTTGTGTTGGATTAAGGGCTGATTTTCAGGATTATTCTGGGACTACATGGGCTGTTTTATGGACTATTTTGGGAACTGTTTTGGTGATTTTGGAGTCAGTTTGTTGGCTCGGTTTGGGGGTCTGATTTACTCTCGGTTAAGGGGTTGTTTCAAAACTGCTTTGGTGCGTGAAATAGTGGGGCTGTTGTGGAGACAGTTGGGGTTGTTTTTGGTCAGTTTCAGGGGGGTATGAAGCTTGAGCAGTGTGGGCTGAGAGAGTTGAAGATGCTATGTGTTAAGGTGCGTGAAAGGGGCAGATTTGTGAGGGGCTTATTACATGGGGCTGCTATGCGTGAGGGCTTCGTTAAGCGTGGATGTTGGTTGCTGCGTGAAGGGGTGTGATGGCTGGTGCGTGGTCGAGAGAGTGAAGGTTGCTATTACTTTATTTTCTTTGTTTTTTATTTTTTGTGTGAGCCGTGTATGTCTATCCTTTAAGGGTTGGATTTGTGTTATTTTTTATAGTGACAAGGTAGGGTTTGCATGGTTTTTGAATAGGAAGGAGACCAATTAGTGTCACACAAGGAAAATCAATTATTTGGTTGGAGACATGTCTTGTCTAGATTAGGAAGTTAGTATATTTGATTTATGTTAATTAGGCATGCAATTTCTTTTATTTAGGTGAGTGATTTATTTAATTTGGTAGGTGATTTAATTAAATTAGGAATTTAATGTAATTAGATTTTAATTTGATTTAATTTAAATTTAATTGGTTTTTAATTTAAATTTGTGACATGTTTTAATTATTTCTTGGATTGGGCTTGGATGAGATGGGCTTGGTGTATGTCTTAGTGATGTGTGGGCTAGGTGTGTGGCTTGCGAGGGTTTTTAGGCTAAAGATGCTTTAAAACGGAGGTCAAACGAGTGAGCCTGGAGCTAAACAAGCGAATAAAATTTAAAAAAATACCGATTCCCTTCCGACAACCGTGTCCCTCAACTTCCTCGACTAAAAAGGTAGTGTCTCCAAATGAGACTCATCATAGGGACTCACATGCAAAAATGCAGTGCCTACACTTGGCATCTTGGGTTTGACCCATAATTGCCAAAGCCCATGCCTTAAGAATTAATTGAAAGCCCATTGGAATTTAATTGAATAGTATTTGATACTAATTGGGCCTTTGAGACCCATAAAGATTGGATTTGGAATCCAAGTCTAAAAGGAACTTTTAAAAGTGTAATTATTTAATTTGGAATTAAAATATGAATTAGTATAAAATATAATTTAAATTGGATTTAAAATTATAGTTCAATATAATTCAAGAATATGTACTTTGAATACTTGGATGTATGTATGAATAATATATATTGGATGGATATTAGAAGGGTGAGGGCAATTTTGGAAATTATTGTAATAAATTTAGAATTTATTAAATTGGACCTGCGTGTCCAGCCTATTACCTCTTTTCTCATTGTATTTCAATCTTGAATTGTATAACAACATCTGCTGCCCTGGTTCCAGTTGTCTGCGCATTAATGTTTTATCATGCCATTTCTTGGTCTTTTCTTTGTATAGTCTGGCATTTTCATGAGCCTGTAGGCGAAATTCCTCCAATTCGTTCAGTTGGTGGAGTCTTTTCTCTCATGATGCTTGTAGATCAAGATTTAACTTCTTCAGTGCCCAGTACGTTTTATGTTCAAGTTCCACTGGCAGATGGCATGCTTTCCCAAACACCATTCGATATGGGGACATACCAATAGGTGTTTTGTAAGCTGTCCGTAGGCCAATAATCTGTCATCCAGTTTTGTAGACCAGTCCCTCCTTGTTGATCCAACAGTTCTCTCCAATATTATTTTGATCTCATTATTTGAAACTTTAACCTAGCCATTTGACTGTGGATGGTAGGAAATAGCAACTTTATGAGTAACTCCATATTTGGATAGGAGTGCATCGAAGTATCTGTTGAAAAATTGTGTGCCACCATCACTGATAATTGCCCGAGGTGTTCCGAAACGAGTGAAAATATTCTTTTTAAGGAATTTTATCACCACTTTTGAATCATTTGACGGCAGTGCTGTTGCTTCAACCCATTTGGAGACGTAGTCTACTGCAACCAGAATGTACAAGTTCCCAAATGATGGAACAAAGCATCCCATAAAATCAATCCCACATACATCAAATATCTCCACTTCGAGAATGTTTTGAAGAGGTCCTTCATTTCTCCTTGAAATATTTCCCGTTCTCTGGCACATGTCACATTGAAGAACAAATAAGTAAGCATCTTTAAACAAAGTGGGCCAGAACAAACCTGATTGTAGGACTTTGGCTGCAGTTTTATCTCCGCTGAAGTGTCCGTCGTATGATGATGAATGACATATGAACCTGATCTAACTTTTCAACATTAATCTAATTAATCACAACACCAATCAAAGTCATCCTACATGAACCACCCAAGAACAATTCTAGGTATTACAAGAGTGGTCATAACATTCTAGAATGGAAACTTATCCTCAAATGATCAAATTGGACAATAATTACAATAATATCATCCAAATCAACTTCACACATGCTCAAAACCTTCCAATCCATCTTCCAACACCAAAAGCCCCAATTTCAACAAGTAAAGAAAACCCTAGAACTAATATAGGAATACAAGAACAAGAAACTAAATTTCTAAACTCAATAATATTAAGATTACCTTTTAATCTCCAATTTTCCTAAGTTTTTTCTTGAATTTTTCTTCACTTTCTTCCTTTGTTTCATCAAACAAAATTGGAGTGTATTTTTGAAAGAGGGTTTCAGCCATGGAAGCAAATTGGAAAAGAAAAGAAAATTTTCTTCTTTTAAAAGATTGTGACCGACTCATGTGGGGGCATTTTGGTCATTTTTTATTTTAATTTCATTAAATTAAAATGAAGATAAGATAACCTTTAACTTGGACAAATCAAATTTGCACATTTAAGCTTAATAAAATCATGCCACATGTATCAATAATAATTAAACATATTGCATAACATTTATGTAATATGAATATTATTTAACTATTCAAATATTTAACAATTAAATATCTAAATAATTAATTAATATGATTATTATAATATATGTATTTTTATTTACATTAAATAACAAAAACATATATTAATGGCACGTGTCAAAGTCTCATTTGACAAATAATTAATGTGTATCTAATCAAATTATGTATCAAATACAAATACACAATAATTATTAATTGACCAAAATCCCCTAATATATGTGTTATCGTTTAACCGATTAAACGATTCCAATTAACTCATTTAATCCGGTTAATATTATGAATAATCTGTATTATTCATAACGCGTTGCCCAAGTGCTCAACGCGTACACTTCATATTGTGGGACTCTCTAAGTTTAGGTTTATCCGTCAGGAAATCCAATTTCGTGTCCATAATTCACCCACTCATGAATTATGACGACCACGGATAATCTCACTAAACTATGCAAGTCGAGGTCATTGCATACGTATAATCCCTCCGTCACAGGCTATCCATATTATACCTGGGACATAGATAAAAACGTCAAATCATTTCGGTATAATATAGTCGACTTTCAAATTTACGATCTCTAAATAACACTCGAAACTGATTTCTGAAGTTATACCACGGAAATGGATTTACTAAATCGTAAACACGTGTAGGATGCCTATGCCCTGTATACATGACTGACAGATTTTATCTTGATACGCACACGATATCATGAGCATCAGTCCACACCCAACGAACAAGCGGAGGCCTGATCTAAATAGAACGGTGACGTGACTGCCATCAAAGTATAGAGGATAACTCATATATCCACAGTGGTATCTCAAGTCAAATGACCACTATGCTCGCTCAACTCGAGAAGATTCCTATTGACGTTGGTGTACCATCTATTAGGAATTCTTCAGTGAGTCATTCAGTGTTTATCAAACAAACACCTACATGTCTATACGAGTCTCCTGAGACTCATGGTTCATTGGGATAAACAATCGGACCAAGTCACAATATACGACATGTACTGGTCTCAGCAGATTTTACTAACCGACCCTTGTTAGTAAATCTTGACCAGGAACTTTATTTAGGGATATACAACTTATAGTGACGCTTCCCAATGTCAATTAAAAACTACGTTGTAACTGCGCACTATGTTGTAAATCCTAAGGTCTTTGACTAATATACACGTATCACTAAATCAGATTTAGTTTCAATCAATCATAATTAGATATCTAATCACAATTAGATCGAATATGTGTATAAAAGATAAGATGTGTTACCATAAATAAGTAATATTACAGAAAAATGAATTGTTCGTATTTATGAATCAGACATAAATACTATCTGGGTTGGCACTCTGAGCACCAACCCTAATAATTTCTCCCACTTGCTCTAGTGCCAATCCACGATATCATATACACATCTCAATATGTATCACATACCCATGGCCCTCAAGAGCTCACCTAACACTCAAAAGGTAGGCAACAACAAGTAATCCCGCTTTAACATATTGAGTCTGTCCAAAAAACCCAATTGTTTTCCTTAGTGAATATCATTCATATTTTGTGGTTACCAAGTTCAACATCAATATGACTCAGATGTTATATCAATATTGTGCTATAGCTACTAAGTTATCTATGTATTTAAGGATCAAATCCAAATACTTTGTAGACAACGCAAACATAAAACTAATATCAAAACTTCAAATCTATAAGGTCATTATGTAACTTCATAAGTCAATACTTCATAAGTTACAACTAATTCCACTATTATAGTAGAATCAACAGTGACACTCCCACTGTATCTTTTCTGACTTTATATGACATAGACCATCTAATGTCATAATTAGGATCAAAACTAATATGACCTTATGGTTGCAGACTAAATTCTCCATGAATAAGAAACTCATTCTTAATATCTCTAGATAACAAAGAATATGTTTCAAGACCCATCATATGGTCTGTAGCATATCAAAATTACTCGTAACAATACAATTAAATTGATATCTTTAATCGCACATAATATAGTATTCATTAGGCCATCATCCTATGATGCATAAGATTGACTAGACATTCCAATCAATATCTCTTTCAACAAAGAAATCATCCTTTATGAAAGATGAATACTATATATATAAAAGACACGTTAACTGTCAAACAGTTATACTAACTGTCATACAGATAGTCTTACTGTGTCCTTTATTAGATCATATCTAATATGCGACTAATGGGAGTATCTCACAAGTCTCTTTGTTTTATATCATATATAAAACCTTATATCAAATATATCATAGACTACTCTCGTTGCTTTCATGGAGAAAAGAAGACTTAGGTAAACATTTTACCTCACAAACATCTTATTATTACATTAATAATAATAATGTCGTTAGGATATATAACTTAAGAAAAAAATTTGTACGCTCCCACTGACTCTACTATCATATATGCATTCTCTATGTTTTTATAAAATCAGACAATCTGACTGTATCAAAATTAGAGAACACAGATTTTTGGAAAAATTATCGAGTCTACAATAGGCTCTATAAGCTAGTATATCAAACTGTGATCTCAGTAGAATACAAACTCTAGGGCCATTCTAGAATGAACTCTTCAAACAAATAAATCACAACAGATTTCTCATTCGAAGAAAACATTTAGGAATGCCACTTTGCATTCTTTAGCCAAAATACATTGTTTAATATCAACATTAACCAACAAATCTATAATTGTTCAATTAGTGCCACTTGAGACAAGTTTTCTCAGAATCTACAATAGATAGCTGAGTTTAACTTTTCTCACAATCATACTATAAAGGTCAAACCTTTATCAAGCTCACTTTGCTTCTTCTGCGCAAATAATTTGTACATTTTATGAACTATTCATAACGAAAGCTTAATCAAGTTCAAAACTTGATCGTATTAAGCTACGAATAATTTTAGATCTATGGTTCAATGCTAATTTCCGAAATCGATATCAAATATCGCTCCCACTATAAGTTATATGATAATTTTCTTCAATAAGAAAATGACAGAACCATTAAGTATCAAATACTTTTGTAAATGATTATGTCATCCTATTCAACTTATATGGAAGTTGTCTAAGGGTCTTTTCATCTAATTAATTATGTAGTTCCATTACAGTTTATCACTCTCACATTTGACTTCAATAAGTCAAGTCTTTTCTATAATTATCAATATCTGATGTTACACACCAAGTAATAACACAATTTTATTACTCTGGATCGTTGAAAAGATATTCTATCAAATATAATACAATATTATATTAAATAGAATAAATGATAAACTTTTACTTGTACCTCCGAGGCGCAAAGAAAGATTCAAATCTCAAACTTTTCAAGATTCGAATTTTCTACTTATACATTTCATATACGTAACTGTAGAAACTAATGGAACATTAATTAAAATGATGAATTAGTGTAACTGGAGCATAACCCCAAAGTATTGAAACTAATTCGGTAACACTCAATATCAAATGAATCAAATCATATAAGATTTGATTTCTCCCACTGATCAATTCCATCACGATGGAATCGTAGAAGAATAATATTGAGTAAGAATCACATTCATTAAATAAATTTAGAACTAATTACCTTAAATTCATATGTTTGATCATATCAAACATCTTTGAACAATTCAAAGATTCACGATGAATTTCAAAGATATAGTTTTTAACACTTCAAATAGAATATATTTGAACCATTCAGAATATTCTATCCACATTTCATCAGAACATATTGAAAGTTCTCGAACCATTCAAGAAGTTCAATATATATTCTTTTAGAAACACACAACTAAGTCATGACAATTCATTAACTAAGTTACGGAGTAAAGAAAACTATCTAAGGCAATTTCTAATTTATTAAACTACATACATCCAATGTATTAGTCTAATAAATCTTGTGGTGCAATGACGATCATTGGTTAAATGAGATTTAATCACATTCCTGAATACAATATTCATTAAATGGATAAGGATATATGGTGTGATTTTGTATTAGACCATCCTTTACCATACGAAATAAACATCTTATGCTTATGTGATAAAATCTCATAAAGCACTGTTCTAAGTTATTTAGTTAACCGAACATTTTCTTAATGTTTATCTTTTCATCAATGACACTACTAGTCATATTAAAATATGTAACAACTGTTTATTAAGAACAAGTAACTATCCAATAGTTGCAATTTCTGATATCAAATATCAAAACAATCATTAAACAATATTTTAAATAACTAGACGAAAGATCTAATATCTAATACCTATAGTTGTCGTATTGTGAGAATCTATATTCTCTATACACAACTATACACATCTCATTTCTTAAGCTTTATAATTTACCTTAAATTATTCACAACAATTGCAAATAATTGATTAGCAAACTATGTCAAACACGTGACTTCTAAAAGTCACTAAAGCCAAGAAACGTCATTATAAGATAAACAAAATACCTAATGGAGTTTTCTTAATGCCAGTCAAGAATCTCGAGACATGAACTAATTCACGTCAATTCTTACCGCACAAGAAACTATTCTTTCTAGACAATTATATCGTAAAACAGTATCTATTTAGATTACCTATCGTGACTTAGTAACTAAGTCACTAACCATCTTGATTTTTCATTAAAATCGGAACAACAATTCCCGATGGTTTGAACTAATCTAACAATATCTAAGTATACTGTCATTCTAGAACCTATTCTAGAAGCACGCAACCATAAGTAAGTCAGAAAACATATTCAAGTAATATGCATGTAGTGGATTAGAAGTATAATTCTATAAGCAATATAGAATAAAGGAAAAACAAAAGCAGCAAATTCCATAAAATTACACACTGATTTAGTTATGGATTTTTAACCCAGCAATGTCCTCCCACTACTTTACGTAATACCGTAATCCCCAACGGAGAATGAGAATTCGATAATTAAATCGAATTCATAGTGAGAGTAGGATCCCATGAATATATTTCGACTCACAGCTTTGGCACGATCTCGCCTACGTATATTCATTAGGTAGACAACTCATTGTCAATCACTCACCAGTGACTCCTGATTTTGGTCTTGATCGTTTTTCGTTATGACGGCTTTGGCACGTTCACAAGGAGGCGTATCAAGGGTTCACTTGCCAATGAAAAACTCAAGCTATCGATGTAGTCCTGACAGCTTTGGCACGTTCAGGATTTCCACTTTCACTTGAATTTGTCTAGTATCAATATACAACTTGCATGGATAAAATTCTATGAACTACACCCTCACTGCTTTGGCACGATCTCGGATGCAGCCATAGAAAGTTACCCATAAACCGTATTGACAAGACGGACCAATAAACATGCATCCAATACACGTTACTTTACAGCCTTATTTTAAGCGGGGATATTCCTCAAGGAAGCATTGCTCCACATCAAATGCAGAATTTTAATCTAAATCATTTTCTAAACAACTCAATTCAACCTTAGAAAACATAACTCAATTTAACCATTAAATTTCCGTTATGTTTCCGTTAGCGTAGAACCAAAAAGTCAAGAAACATATAGATTACATGCATGTGCAAATATTAAAATTGGATTACATATCATATATCAAGCATGACTAATGTAATAGATGAAGCATCAGACCTGCTCTAATACCATTTTTGTTGGGGTTTTGGGGAAAAGGCACGACAGAAGCACTGTTCGGGCGAAATCGTAATTTTAAAACTTTTTAAATTACTGAATAATTATTCAATATCTAATATGAATAATTTATTCATATTTCACCTAAACATATTTATTCGATATCAAATAACGATATAAATAGTTAAGAAACGTCGCGAAACTTTTACGAAAACGTTTTTCCGCAAAATGGCATAAAATATATTTTTGACCGATCCGACTACCCAATGTTGGACAGTTATGACCCATAGCGTCACTATTTGTACTGATCATGGTGTTGTTGTACAAATTAACTATGTGACAAAGGAAATTTCTCTTTTATCATTTGTGATTAGATCACCAAGATGTATAAATGATGAAAGGTCCATATGATTAGTTCCTGGATTGAGATGATATGAGACAATATCGATCCGCGAAGGTTTAATAATTAAATATCCCTAGTCGTAGTATTATCGAGACTGGACATCGATAATGCGGAATATACTAGTATTACACTTGTGCGCGTTGTGAGGGCATAACGGTATAGTTCTCACATATTTGGGTATAGGATACTCATGCAAGTGTAGTAGGAGGTTGTGTTTTACTGATGGTACGGAAAACAACTTCGCTCTGGATAGACCCCTCGAAATTCCATTGGTAGTATTACTATGTGTCTATGGAAGTCCGAATCAGGGTAGGTGCATTTGGTCTTAACCTGAGACTTGCACCGCAGATACTTGCGACAATCAATATACGTTGGTTTTAGGTCGTCCAGGGCTTTAACAGGTTCTGTGTACGCCTCTGCTGGGTATATTGAGAATCGTAGTGTGTTCGGTGTGATGTCGAGATAGAAGTATCACTCCAGTAATAGTGGAGATGATGATCACGTAGGATACGAAACTCGTTCTCTTATATGCTGTAGTTATCGGGATATTATGACTAGGTCATGTTTATCCGATTAAAGAGACTAGTTACCAGAGATCCGATATGTGCTTCGTATAGGGCAGACACAATTCCATCCCCAGGCCTAGCATGTGACATCCGATACCAGATCGAGATACGCAATACTACGTATACTACGCCTGATATAGATCACATATTCCTGTAAGGATATTTCTGGAGAATTGGGTAGGCATGGCGCTTTGCTAGAAGCCAACCTTGCCTTGTAAATCGGTATAAACGTAGTACTAGGTACTTACGTGTTCGGATAGTCCGACAACCGGATTTACTGCCAACATATACGGGGATCTCATGGGTCGCTTCCCGAAGATTCACTGATGACGTATGACTCGCACTTTATTAATCTGGGATTAATTAAATGAGAGAGAAAATTAATTTGGGATTAATTACCGAGATATTTTATCTGGGATAAAATATTATTATAGAGAGAGAACGATTAATTTGGAATTAATCGATAAAATAATAAATTTGATATATTAAACGAAATTGGATTTCGACGCGGAATTGAAATTGGATTTTAATTTGGGCGAATGAATTAATTTAGAATTAATTCGTAAGCGACGTGAATAGTGATTTTGCTAGGCATAATCATTTAATTACTTCGCAACAGAAAATTCGTTAATTGGAATCAGCGAACCCGAGCCCGGGAGTGTTTGCGAGCGCACTCACATTTCGAATTCTAGTGCGGCCCGCAAGTCACATCAAGCGTCAAATCATTAGTCACATCAAGCGTCAAATCACTTGTCACTTTGAGTGATGTGACAACTTGTCACTTGATTGATTGAGTGATGTGAATAGTTGATGGAAGTGGTTGGCTTTAATTGCCTTGACTTTTTGGAAAAGCAAATGGTATATCTTTATTTGATTTTTGAAAATTAAATTAAGTGTATTTGATACACATTTTGGCCACCAACTAACACATTCTCTCTTCTCTTTCTTCCTCCCTCTCTCACGCCCAAATGGGCTGCTTCCTCTTCTGTTTTCTGGTTTGACCGAGAGCACCAAGGAGAAGCAAGTGATGATTTTGTGGCAAAATCAAGAGTGCTAGCACACAATAGAGTCTTGCGAAGGTGATAGGGAAACCGCACTTGTGAGCATGGAATCACACAATGCTTGGAGCTTGGAGGAATCACCATTGCCAAATTTGGAGAGCAAGGAAAACAGTCCACTGCCGTGAAAGCCATGGAGGGGAGCTTGAAGTTTTGTTCTTCGTCGCATCGTACAACCGATCATTGTGATTATTCCGCAACTTCTTTGATGTATTCACACTTATGTTTCTTGCTTTAATCGATCCTCGGGACCGTAGATTAATTCCAACAATGTATCAGAGCGAGTAACATCATGAAACTTTAATTTAGGGTTAAAATTGGGTAAAATGTATTTGAGCATGATTTGATGAAATTGGATGATTGAGTATGCTTAAATGTAGTTTAATTGAAGTTTGATTGGATCAATTTCATGAAAAGTTGTTTGGAACAATTTTCCCCAAAAATCTTAGCTTGGCCGAGAGGTAGCTTGCCCTAAATGTCTTGGAATTTTTGATTTTTGATTCATTGGATAACTTGAAATCAATTGGGAATGTTGATTTAATGTTGAATTGGATTTAATTGGATTGAATTCGAATCAGACATAAAAATCCCCACAAAGCCGAGACTTATTAGCATGAAAATGGGTTTGATTTTTGTTAAAATATGTTGGACATGTTTTAATGTTGATAAGCATGATTAATTAGGCTAATTGGTGTTTTGGAAATATTGATTTGGGTAATTAATTATGTAATACACTTTAGATTAATTAAATTGTAAAATTGGAATTTTTGTAATTTAGTTAATTGGGCTTAAATTGGATTTGGGCTTGAAAAGTTGTTATTGGGCTTTAATGGGCTTGGTTGTACCAAGATGGGTTTAGGCTAAATTGGTTGGATCCAATTGGGCCCAAAACCGCATCCATAAAGTCCACTTATGACTTAATGGACCTTAATTTTAATTGGGCCTAATGGGCCTAAATTGGTTTCTAGGCATATAAGGGTGATTCCTTTAAATGAGCTTTAGTCTCTGGGTTTGACCCAAGTTGACCAAAAGTCCATGCCTAAGAAATTAATTAAAAGCCCATTGGACTTTAATTAAATTAACATTGGATGTTAATCAGGCTTTGAAACCCGTAACGATTAAATTTGGAATTTAAGTCGTAAAGGTTCGTCAAATAAAGTGTAGTATTTAATTTGGAATTAAATAGCGAATTAGTATTAAATACATATTAAATTGGATTTAATGTTGTAGTTTAATTTAATTCAATAATTCGTACTTTGAATACTTATTCGCAAAACGAGTTTGACTCGCGCAAAATCAAATCGTTGTTTGAACATTGGATGATCATTAATTATCAGATTACTTAATTGGATTAGATTGATTGATAACATGCTTGTGTGAATACATGGTTGCGATGCATGAATAATGTATATCGGATGGATATTAGATGGGTGGGGCAATTTTGGAAATTGTTGTAATAAATTTAGAATTTATTAATTGGACCTGCATGTCCAGCCTATTACCTCCTTACTCTTTGTATTTCTCTTCTCACCTATTCCCCTCAATGTAAATGAGGTTTCTTTAGAAGTGTTATGTAACGGGTAGAAGTAATACTTGTGCTAGCGGGAGAGAGGAAATGGAGAGATTTCATCTAGGATCATTGTGTTTAAGTATCCATCCGCATATTATTATTATATATTTATATGCGCCTTATTATGTGTTTAGAATGCATATTTAATGGTGTATGATGATGAGACCTAACAAAGATAATAAATTGGTTGCCAATTTGCACGCGAAAAACCCTCACAAAATATTAAGCGTTTTTCCTTCCATTCAGTGATTCTTACTCAAGATCTAAGACTGGCATTGGTTTGTTGACCAAAGTCAAGGCCTTTGTCCGTTGAGGATGTGTTTGAATCACGAGAGCTTTGTTACATATCGGTGTCTTGTCCAAGTTGTGATTTGTTGGCCAAAGTCAAGATCACTTCTTGTCCATTGACATTGATTATGAAGCTTTCCATGGTCAATGGGTTCCACTTAACTGGGATCACTAAGTTGTTATGCCAAAGCCAATGCTTAGTTGATTCAGAGGAAAAAGGTTAGGCAATATATTGGATATATTGGCATATATATGATATATGTTTCGGACTTGGATGTCCACCTACTGGATCTAGGAATTGGATTGGATCCAATTGATCTTAGAGATCTACCTAGTAAATTATCATACAATTTGTTGGCCAAAGTCAAGATTGTGTGTTATTTAACAGGATCCTGGTGTGGATTCCTTTAAGGGTCCCAAGATCATTTATCAAGCATGAAACAAGTGTAAATACAATCAAATGAGGTGCGGAAAAACTCACATGGATCGGTTGAGATGCTACGAAGTGAAGAACCAAAACGAACTGCCCTCCTTGCGTGTGGTGAAGCTCGGCAGTGGGCTGATCAACTCGGCAGTGGGTGGTTTTCCTCCTCCAAGAAACAGCCATGGATGTCCCTTGAAGCTCCAAGCTTTTGTTGATTCCATGCTCATGAAAACACTTCCCTATTACCTTGGTATATCTCCAAAGGTGTGCTAGCACTTGTGATGTTCTTTGCCACAAAAATCATCACATCTCTTCTTGCCATTTTCGGTCAAACATGAAGAAAAACAAAAGAGATATGGCCATTCGGCCGAGGGAGAAGATGAACAATATTTGGCTCCAAAAACTTGTGAAACCGTAAAGAGAGAGAGGAAAAAGAAAAATGTATTAGGTTTTTATATTTTCCAAAAATTAATAAACCATTTACTTTTTCAATTTCAAAAAGCAAAACATTTAATGCTTTCTTTCTTCTCACATCAACTCACATCAATCTATCAAATGTCACATCACTCAAAGTGACATGTGATTTGACGCTTGATGTGACTTGTGATTTGACGCTTGAATTGACTTGCGTGCCGCACTCGAATTCGAATGCGAATGCGCTCGTAAATAATCTCGGGCTCGGGTTCGCTAATTCCAAATTAACGAATTTTCCATTGCGTCGTAATTAAACGATTACGCCTAGTGAAATCACTATTCACATCGCTAACGAATTAATTCTAAATTAATTCGTTCGCCCGAATTAAAATCTAATTTTAATTCCACGTCGAAATCCAATTTTGTATAATATATCAAATATATTATTTTATCGATTAATTCCAAATTAATCCTTCTTTCTCTTTAATTGATATTTTATCCCAGATAAAATATCTCCGCAATTAATCCCAGATTAATTTTCTCTCTCATTGAATTAATCCCACATTAATTAAAGTGCGAGTCATACGTCATCGGTGAATCTTCGGGAAGCGACCCATGAGGTCTCCGGATATGTTGGCAGTAAATCGGGTTTTCGGACTATCCGAACACGTAAGTACCTTGTACTACGTTTACACCGATTCACAAGACAAGGTTGGCTTCTAGGAAAGCGCCATGCCTACCCAATTCTCCAGAAACATGCTTACAGGAATAAGCGATCTATATCAGGCGTAGTATACGTGGTATTGCGTATTTTTGTCCAGTATAGGATGATCACGTGCTAGACCTGTTAGTGTTCCTAGAACATGCCAAGGATCTAATAAGCATGAAAACATGTTCATAAATTCATTATAAGTTGCGGAATTACTTACATTGAATAGATTTGAGCTTTTAAAATTTTGAGAAGAAGATCTCCAAGATCCTTCCTTTGTTGATTCCAAGCTTTGATTTGTGAATGAAGATCTCCAAGATCCAAGCTTTGAGTGATGATTCCAACCCTTGAGTTAGTTTCCCTATCACCTTAGTTGATTCCATGAAGTGCTAGCTTTGTTGATTTTGCAACAAAATCAAAGAGAGGGAGAGTCCAAGTTCACGCCCATGGAGGAGAGGATATTAGGGTTTCCTATTGTTTCAAGTGTTGTATTACACAAGTGAAGAGAGAGAGAAGGCTTTTGGTAAAATCACTTTTACCCTTTTCACCTAAACTAGGTGGTTGGGTAATTGGTTTTACCAAAACCATTACAAGGTGGTTGGATGGTTGGTGGCTTGGCATAAATGCCAACTACCCTCCCAACTACCACATGTGAAATGGGCCCCACATTTGAATTCAAAATTCAAATGGATTCTACGAATGTTTGCCGCTGCTCGGATTCGTTTAATCCGATTAAACGAATTTTCGTCGCTAAATAATTAAATCTAATTTAATTAAATGACGACGCCTCGTAAATATATTACGAATGCCGTTTACGAATTAATTCTAAATTAATTCGTTCGCTCGTATTAAAGTCCAACTTTAATTTCGTAATGAAATCCAATTCATATTAATATATCCGATATATTAATTTTAGCCCATACGAATAAATTGAATAGAAAAATCAAATTTAACTATTAAATTTATTCTACCGATTAATTCCAAATTAATCACGTCCTCTCTCTTCCGAACACATTTAATCCCAGATTAAATAATACCTCAATTAATCCCAGATTAATTTTCTCCATCTTAATTAATCCCAGATTAATTCTCTCTCTTAATTAATCCCAGATTAATTCTAATTCGAGTCAACTGTCATCGGTGAATCTTTGGGAAGCGACCCAAGAGATCCCTGGATATGTTGGCAGTAAATACGGTCATCGGATTATCCAAATACGTGCGTACCTCGTACCACGTGCTTACTGATTTACAAGACATGGTTGGCTTCTAGCAAAGCACCGTGCCTACCCAATTCTCCAGAAATATTTTTACTGGAATATATAATCTATGTCAGGCGTAGTATACATAGTATTGCGTATTGCGATCCAGTATCTAATGTCACGTGCTAGGCCTGGGGCTGGATTGTGTCTACCCCGTACGAAGCACATGTCGGATGTCTGGTAACTACTCTCTATTATCGGATATACATGACCTAGTCATAATATTCCGATGACTGCAGTACTTAAGAGCACTAATACCGTATCCTACGTGACATCATCTCCACTATGACTAGAGTGATACTTCCGTCTTGACATCACACCCAATACACTACGATTCTCAATATACCCAGCATAGGCGTACACAGAACCGGTTAAAGCCCTACACGACCAAAACTAAAGCATACCGATTGTCGCAAGTATTAGCGATGTAAGTCTCAGGTTAAGACCAAATACACCTACCCTGATATCGGACTTCCATAGACACATAGTTATACTACCAATGGAATTCCGAGGGGTCTATCCAGAGCGAAGCTGTTTCCGCACCATCGGTAAACACAACCTCCTATCACACTTGCATAAGTATCCAATACTTAAATATATAAGAACTATGCCGTTGTGCTTCCACAACGCGCACAAGTGCAATACTAGTCTATTCCGCATTATCGATGTCCAGTCTCGATAATATTACGACTAGGGATATTTAATGATTAATCCTTCGAGGACTGATAATGTCTCATATCATCTCAATCCAGGAACTAATCATAGGGACCTCCTATCATTTATACATCTAGGTGATCTAATCACAAATGATAAGAGCGCAATCTCCTCGTCACATAGTTTATTTGTACAACAACACCATGATCTGTATAAATAGTGACGCTATGGGTCATAACTGTCCAACAAGGCCTGGGGCTGGAATTGTGTCTGCCCCGTACGAAGCACATGTCGGATGTTTGTTAACTAGTCTCTATATCAGATAACTATGACCTAGTCATATTATCCCGATGACTGCAGTACTTAAGAGAACCAGTACCGTATCCTACGTGACCATCATCTCCATATGACTGGAGTGACACTTCCGTCTTGACATCACACCCAACACACTACGATTCTCAATATACCCAGCATTAGCGTACACAGAACCTGTTAAAGCCCTAGACGACCGCAACCAAAGTATATTGATTGTCGCAAGTATTAGTGGTGCAAGTCTCAAGTTAAGACCAAATACACCTACCATGATTTCGAACATCCATTGACACATAGTCATACTACCAATGGAATTCCGAGGGGGTCTATCCAGTGCGAAGCTGTTTCCCGTACCATCGGTAAAACACAACCTCCTATTACACTTGCATGAGTATCCTATACCCAAATATATGAGAACTATGCCGTTCTGCCTTCACAACGCGCACAAGTGTAATACTAGTCTTTTACGTATTTATCGATGTCCAATCTCGATAATACTCTGACTAGGGATATTTAATGATTTATCCTTCATGGACTGATATTGTCTTATATCATTCTCTGTCCAGGAACAAATCATAGGGACCTCTCATCATTTATACATCTAGGTGATCTAATCACAAATGATAAGAGTGCAATCTCATTTGTCACATAGTTAATTTATACAACAACACAATGATCTGTACAAATAGTGACACTATGGGTCATAATTGTCCAACAATCTCCCACTTGGCCTATAGCCAGTCACTCGAGTGTTTGACACCCGAACTATTTACGGTTGGCTCAAATTACTGAGAAATGCTTTCGTCAGTAGATTTTCATGATTATCGTCTGATGCGATTTATTCGATCATCACATCGCCGCGATGTATGATCCGAACGAATCAGATGATTATCGAAGTATGTATCTGGATCGTTGATGAAACCATTAATTCTTTAGCCTATGCTCGAGCCTAGCTTAGCCGCTAACAGAATTATATCTAATCTAATTAGATTTGTTTATCGACCCAGAAGGCTTCTATTGCCGCTTCAGCTGCAGCAATTAACCCGTATTTGTTATTTATTCGGTAACATCATCTTGCTTGGAAGATTTCCAGCTCACTGTACCGTTATTCAAACTTTGTAGTACCGTTTGTGAATTATAGTCATTTTATCGGTTTAGAAAACTTGCTACAGTGATCCCGGTCACTTCAAGTTCTCCATCTCCACAGATTAAGACAACATTCTTAGATCTCTCAGATACTAACAGATGTTCTTAACTTCAATCCAGTGACTATCACTCGGATTGGCCTGTTTGTGACTTCATATGCTCAAAGCGTATGAGACACCAGGTAGCGTACATTTTTCAATGTACGATTCCACGGAGAGTTTTCGAAAGCCAAGCTTTTTCCGATAGTTATTTTATGGGAATATCATTTCCAAGAAATGACGTATTATCATTATTTTATAGAACACCACTGTCAGTGCGCTCCCACTAACCCTCTTATATACACAAGATTATTTACGTTTTGAATTAAATCATACACCATTATGATTACATCAAAACGATAATTCTAAGAACCTATGCTTGCTTCAATCCAAACATGGATTGAACAACCTGCAAACCTTGTTTGCTTGTTTTGGTACGATAAAACCGCCAGGATGTTGTAAACATCCTCCAAAAGTTTCCTTTTCAGGAAAGCGATTTTCCCGTTAAGCTGAATATTTCATAAATGAAACATGCAGCATTAGCAAGCATTATCCAAATGGATTTACCGTGGCAACAGGTAAAAGGTTGAATCGTAGTCAACACAATGTTGATAACGATAACTTTCCGCTAAAAGCCTAGCTTTATACGTTGTTATGTTGCCATCCATGTATGTCTTCCTTGAAGACTTATAAAGTACCAGTAGGCACAATGCCTTGCGGTACAACAACTAGTGTCCAAACTTGTTGATATACATGGAATCTATTTCAGACTCATACTCACCTTGCCATAATAGGGAGTCGATACCTTGTATCACTTCCTCATACGTAGTCAGTTGGTATTCCTTCCTCAATATTAACATCTTTACGAGGTGAGATCAGAACCCATACCCCAGGTTGTCTTCCGACTCTCTCCGACTTACGCGGTTCTTGTGTATTAGAAGATTAATGTTATAGTTTCATCCTTGATGAACTATTTATGTTCCATTAGAATCGATGCCTGGAATAGTATTACTCCGATTTTCATCGAGTTTTACTATTCTCCCACTTACCACTGCATATCGGTATTCCTTTTAGGAAAACCGCATGGTGAGCAACAATCTAATTGTTTCTCTCGTGAGTTGTATAAGTACAATACTTATGGTATCCCTAGGATAATCTACAATGGCACTTATCCAATTTGGGTTTTAGTTTGGTATCATCCAACATATGCCTAGCATTCCCAATTTTCACAGGAGTGAGAAACCCGGTTTCTTTCCTGTTCATATCTAATATGATATCTGTCAAACAGATTTTATGGAACCTTATTCTAAATAAGTTCTGCAGTGTCTAAATCTTATCCGTTGAAGGAAATGGTAGCTCAGAGCGACTCATGATTAACCTTATCATGTCTAACAAAATTCGGTTAGTCAGTTCGGACACACCTGTCAATTGACGTGTTCCGGGACGAGTCCTATTTGAAAGAATACTATACTCTTTCAAGTATGCTAGAAACTTATTGCTTAAGTATTTTCCATTACGGTCTTACCGTGACGGTTTAATACTTTAGCCGATCTGTTTGTCTATTTCGTGTCGAAACTTTAAAAGTTTCCGATTTGTGTTCTTCAAAGAAACACATAACCATAACGCGATGCCACATCCGTATAGGTCACGAAATATTCATCTCCACCTCTAGCCTAGCTAGACATGGCCCACTTGCTTCACTATGAACTAGGGCTAACAGATCGTGGCATTAACACTTTTACCAAGTAAATGTGTTATAGACACATTGCCCAAATAATTAGATTCGTAGACTTTATTTGATTGGAATCAAATTGTCCGAGTACCCACTCTTCAAAAGTGTGGATATACGAGTCTTGTTTAATTGTGTCCCAGACAACAACACCACATTTAAGTTTCTTCTGATCAAATCAGTTTGAGCTATTTGTTTGTCATGTTATATATTCGAGATTTATTTATATTCAAAATATAAATTCTGTTTTCACATCTAATGTGTTTATCTCAATATCATCTTTATATAATGAAACACTTTCAGTGTTCTAGAATATAAAGGTTCACTCCGCAGCGATCAAACACTGATATAGAGATAATGTTCCTAGTCAAACTAGTTACATTATAACAGTTTCGTAATTTAAGGTACATACCCGAAGGTAGTTCCTAAACTTAGGTATCTACGGTTAAAACAGCGACTTTCGTCCCGTTTCCAATACGCAGATTAATCTCAATTGAAGTCAGTATCCTGTTCAAAACAGATTCTGAACATCAATAATATATTTATGTACCACACTAAGTATTTAAAATCCAATTTTAATACTAGTAGTGAACATAATGTTGACAAACATATTTGAAGTCAGAGCCTTGCTCGTTCTTCAATTCCTTCATGTCTGCTTGTCCAAACGGCAGTCACGCTTCCACGATCCCGTTTACCACAATTAGGCAGACATTTTGGATATGTCATTTATCTTCCTAGAAGATTATAATGATTTTGCCTTTGCCCTTTTCAACACTCCAGAAGCCTTTGGCCAAGCCTTGGCCTTCTAGAATATCGAAGTAAGGTGCGCCTTGCGCTACTTGCCTAATTGCAAAGTTTGACTTTGTCTCCTTGAGAATAGTCATTAACTCTCCAAGAGTTATCAATTGCAATTTTAGTACTTTAAAATCTAAACATAGATTTATGAAATCCTTCAATTTCGTCATCATACTTTTAATAATCTAATCCTTAGTTCTGATTCAGAAATTAAGGAGTCTACTGCGACAAGCTTAATGGATTAAGCACTTAAGTTATCATTATATAAATCTTCCAAAGATTATGCTCTACTATTTGCTTAACTCCGGGCTTAGGCTTAATATGTTATTTTATCAAATAAAGTAACTTATTAATTTCCAGGACCATCCTGAAACTTTATTCCCAATTAGAAAAATTAAGTCATTTAAATACATTTTCCCTAGGATTATGTTTTAAATGCTAATCTTTCAGTTTATATCTTGATTCTAATAGTCCAACTATTTAATCAACGATTTGTGGTACTATGTTTTATAATGATTATTATAGTCCAACTATATAATCAAATATAATTTAAATGAATTAACCTCAATTACATTGATTACTATAATCCAATTATAAAATCAACTGTAAATTTAATTAATTAATTCAAATATATTGATTACTATAATCCAATTATATAATCAACTATAATACAATCCAACTGCTTTAATTAAAACAACAATTTAAATATTAGTCCAACTAACATTTAATTGATTTGACGAATGATATGTTTGAGCGCGTATGGCGAGTAATTGAACGAATATTGCAAATTCAATTCTTGCTCCCACTATTTTTCGGCGAGCCTCTAACCCTCTGTCGAGTACTCGGGAAACCGCGTTTCCTAGTGGGCTAGGATCCCGTTAAATATCACACAATCTTGACTTTGGCCAACAAATTGTATGATAATTAACTAGGTAGATCTCTAAGATCGATTGGATCCAATCCAATTCCTAGATCCGGTAGGGGGACATCCAAGTCCGAAACATATATCTTATATATGCCAATACATCCAATGTATTACCTAACCTTTTTCCTCTGAATCAACTAAGCCTTGGCTTTGGCACAACAAACTTAGTGATCCCAGTCAAGCGCGACCCATTGACCATGGAAAGCTTCGTAATCAATGTCGATGGACAAGAAGTGGTCTTGACTTTGGCCAACAAACCACAACTTGGACAAGACACTGATATAGAACAAAGCCTTCGTGATTCAAACACATCCTCGACAGAAAAGGCCTTGACTTTGGCCAACAAACCAATGCCGTCTTAGATCTTGAGTAAGAATCACTCAATGGAAGGAAAAAGCTTAATATTGGAGCGGGGTTTTTTCGCGTGCAAATTGGCAACCAATTTATTATCTTTGTTAAGGTCTCATCATCATACACCCTTAAACATGCATGCTTCTAAACACATAATAAAGCGCATATATGTAAATAAAAAAATGATATGCGGATGGATACTTTACATTGATCCTAGATCAAATCTCTCCCTTTCTCTCTCCCGCTAGCACAAGTATCACTTCTACCCGTTACACTACACTTCTAAAGAAACCTCATTTACATTGAGGGGAATAGATGAGAAGAGAATACAAAGAATATGAGGTGATAAGGCTGGACACGCAGGTCCAATTAATAAATCAAATTTATTACACCCAGCTAATATCCATCCGATATACATTATTCATGCATCGCAACCATGTATTCACACAAGCATGTTATCAATCAATCTAATCAAATTAATTAATCTGATAATTAGTGATCATCCAATGTTCAAACAACGATTTGATTTTGCTCGAGTCAAACTCGTTTTGCGAATAAGTACTCAAAGTACGAATTCTCGAATTAAATTAAATTACATAATTAAATCCAATTCAATTTGTATTTAATTCTAATTCACTATTTAATTCCAAATTAAATATTCACTTTAATTACGACCTTAGACTTAAATTCCAAATTTAATCGCTACGGGTCTCAAAGCCCGATAAACGTCCAACGTCAATTTAATTAAAGTCCAATGGGCTTTTAATTAATTTCTTGAGGCGTGGACTTTTGGTCAACTCGGGTCAAACCGAATAACCAAAATCCAATCCGGGAGTTACCCCATAAGCCAGAAATCAATTTAGCCCATTAGGCCCAATTAAACTTTAAAGGTCCATTAAGTCACGTTTGGGCTTTATGGATGCGGTTTTGGGCCTAATTGGATCCAACCAACTTTTCCTAAACCCAACTTTGTACAACAAAGCCCAATGAGCCCAATAACAACTTAACAAGCCCAAATCCAATTTTAAGCCCAATTAATTAAAATACAAAATTCCAAATTTCACATTCTAATTAACCAATGTATAGCATTAATTACCCAAATCAATATTTCCAAAACACCAAATTTGTACAATTAATCATGCTTATCATTAACAAAACATGTCCACACATTTTGATCAAAATCAAACCCAATTATTCATGCATAAAGTCTCGGCCAAGGAGGATTTTCATGTCCAATTTTATATGCAATCCAATTGAATCCAAATTAACATTAAATCAACATCCCAAATTGTTTTCAAGTCATCCAATGAATCAAAAAAAAAAAAAATCTAAGACAATTTAGGGTTCTCATTTTCGGCCAACACAAGCAAAACGGGGAAAATTGTTCCAAAAACTTTTTCATCAAATTGATCCAATCAATCATCAATTCAACAACATTTAAGCATACTAATTCATCCAATTTCATTAAATCATGCCCAAATTCGTTTTGCCCAATTTTAACCCTAAAATCAATTTCATGCTTTCAAAGGCTCTAATACCATTGTTGGATTCCTCTAAGGGTCCCAAGATCATTTATCAAGCATGAAACAAGTGTAAATACAATCAAAGGAGGTGTAGAAAAACTCACATGGATCGGTAGAGATGCTACGAAGTGAAGAACCAAAACGAACTGCCCTCCTTGCGTGTGGTGAAGCTCGGCAGTGGGTGGTTTTCCTCCTCCAAGAAACGGCCAATGATGTCCTTTGAAGCTCCAAGCTTTTTTTGATTCCATGCTCATGAAAACACTTCCTTATCACCTTGGTATATCTCCAAAGGTGTGCTAGCACTTGTGATGTTCTTTGCCACAAAAATCATCACATCTCTTCTTGCCATTTTCGGTCAAACCAAAAGAAAAACAGAAGAGATATGGCCATTTGGCCGAGAGAGAAGATGAACAATATTTGGCTTCAAAAACTTGTGAAACCGTAAAGAGAGAGAGGAAAAAGAAAAATGTATTAGGTTTTTATATTTTCCAAAAATTAATAAACCATTTACTTTTTCAATTTCAAAAAGCAAAGCATTTAATGCTTTCTTTCTTCTCACATCAACTCACATCAATCTATCAAATGTCACATCACTCAAAGTGACATGTGATTTGACGCTTGATGTGACTTGCGATTTGACGCTTGAATTGACTTGCGTGCCGCACTCGAATTCGAAATGCGAATGCGCTCGCAAATAATCTCGGGCTCGGGTTCGCTAATTCCAAATTAACGAATTTTCCGTTGCGTCGTAATTAAACGATTACGCCTAGCGAAATCACTATTCATGTCGCTAATGAATTAATTATAAACTAATTCGTTCGCCTGAATTAAAATATAATTTTAATTCCGCGTCGAAATCTAATTTCGTATAATATATCAAATATATTATTTTATCGACTAATTCCAAATTAATCGTTCTCTCTCTTTAATTGATATTTTATCCCAGATAAAATATCTCCGCAATTAATCCCAGATTAATTTTCTCTCTCATTGAATTAATCCCAGATTAATTAAAGTGCGAGTCATACGTCATCGGTGAATCTTCGGGAAGCGACCCATGAGATCTCCGGATATGTTGGCAGTAAATCGGGTTGTCAGACTATCCGAACACGTAAGTACCTTGTACTACGTTTACACCGATTCACAAGGCAAGGTTGGCTTCTAGCAAAGCGCCATGCCTACCCAATTCTCCAGAAACATGCTTACAGGAATAAGCAATCTATATCAGGTGTAGTATACGTGGTATTGCATATTTTTATCCAGTATCGGATGATCACGTGCTAGGCTTGGGGCTGGAATTGTGTCTGCCCCGTACGAAACACATGTCGGATGTCTGGTAACTAGTCTCTATATCGGATAACTATGACCTATTCATATTATCCTGATGACTGCAGTACTTAAGAGAACCAGTACCGTATCATACGTGACCATCATCTCCATATGAATGGAGTGACACTTCCGTCTTGACATCACACCCAACACACTAAGATTTTCAATATACCCAGCATTAGCGTACACAGAACCTGTTAAAGCCATGGACGACCGCAACCAAAGTATATTGATTGTCGCAAGTATTAGCGGTGCAAGTCTCAGGTTAAGACCAAATACACCTACCCTGATTTCGGACTTCCATAGACACATAGTCATACTACCAATGGAATTTCGAGGGGGTCTATCCAGTGAGAAGCTGTTTCCAGTACCATCGGTAAAACACAACCTCCTATTACACTTGCATGAGTATCCTGTACCCAAATATATGAGAACTATGCCGTTGTGCCCTCACAACGCGCACAAATGTAATACTAGTCTTTTACGTATTTATCGATGTCCAATCTCGATAATACTCTGACTAGGGATATTTAATGATTTATCCTTCATGGACTGATACTGTCTCATATCATTCTCTGTCCAGGAACAAATCATAGGGACCTCTCATCATTTATACATCTAGGTGATCTATTCACAAATGATAAGAGTGCAATCTCCTTTGTCACATAGTTAATTTGTACAACAACACAATGATCTGTACAAATAGTGACGCTATGGGTCATAATTGTCCAACACCTAGCCCACTAGGAAACAAGGTTTCCCGAGTACTCCACAGAGGGTTAGAGGCTCGCCGAAAAATAGTGGGAGGCAAGTATTAAATTTGCAATATTCGTTTATTAACTTGCCATACGTGCTCATTACAAATTATTTCGTCGAATAAATTAATTTATTAGTTGGACTAATAATTAATGTTGTTTTAATAAACAGTTGGACTGTATTCAAACTATTTCATTTATAGTTGATATATAATTGGATTATAGTAATCAATATATTTGAATTTAATTGATCATTTATAGTTGATTTTATAATTGGATTATAGTAATCAATTAATTGAATTTAATCTATTAAATTATAGTTGATTAAATAGTTGGACTATAGTAATCATTATAAGAAATAGTACCTAAAATCGTTGATTAAATAGTTGAACTATTAGAATCAAGATATAATTGAAAGATTGACATTTAAAACATAATCATAGGGAAAATGTATTTAAATGGTTTAATTTTCAAATTGGGAATAAAATTTTAGGATGGTCCTGGAAACTAATAAGTTACTTTATTTGATAAAATAACATATTAGGCCTAAGATCGGAGTTAAGAAAATAAGTGGAACATGATATTTGGAATATTCATGTGATGATAACTTTAGTGCTTAATCCATTAAACTTGCCAATTAGACTCCTTAATTTCTTAATCAGAATTAATGATTAGATCCTTATAAAGATGATATTGAAATTGAAGGATCTTCATAGATCTATTCTTAGATCTTAGAAGTACTTAATTGCAATAGTAAACTCTTGGAGAGTTAATGGCTATTCTCAAGGAGACAAAGCCAAAGTTTGCGATAGGGCAAGAAGCGCAAGGCACACCTTACTTCGATAATCTAGAAGGCCAAGGCTTGGCCAAAGGCTTCTGGAATGTGAAAAAAGGCAATGGAAAAATCATTATAATCTTTTGGGAAGACAAAGGACATATCCCAAAATGTCTGGCTAAATTGTGGCAAATGGGGATACGGAAGCGTGACTGCCGTATGGACAAGGCAGACACGAAGTAATTGAAGACGGGCAAGGCTCTGACTTCAAATATGTTTGTTATAAATATGTTCACTACTAGTATTAAAATTGGATTTTAGATACTTAGTGTGGTACATAAATATGTACTGATGTGCAGAATCTGCTATGAGCAGGATACTGACTTCAGTTGAGATTAATCTGCGGATAGGAAACAGGACAAAAGTCACTGTTTTAACCGTAGATACCTAAGTTTAGGAACTACCATTTGGGTGTGTACTTAAATTAGGAAACTGTTAAAATGTAACTAGTTTGACTAGATACATTATCTCTATATCAGGGTTTAACCCGTTGCGGGTATACCTTTATATTTTAGAACACTAAAGTGTTTTATTTTATAAAGATGATATTGAGATAAACACATTAGATGTGAATAACAGCATTTATATTTTGAATATAAATATATCTCAAACATCTAACATGACAAACAAATAGCTCAAACTGATTTAATCAGTTAAAACTTAATTGTGGCATTGTTGTCTGGGACACAATAAACAAGACTCGTATATCCACACTTTTGAAGAGTGGGTACTAGGACATATTTTATTCTATTCAAATAAAGTCTATGAATCTAGTTTATTAGGCAAAGTGCCTAAAACACCTTTACTTGGTAAAAATGCAAATGCCACCGATCTGTTAGCCCTAGTTCATAGTGATGCAAGTGGGCCCATGTCTAGCTAGGCTAGAGGTGGATATGAATATTTCGTGACCTTTACGAATGTGGCATCGCGTTATGGTTATGTGTTTCTTTTGAAAGACAAATCGGAAATAGACAAACAAATCGGCTAAAGTATTAAATCGTCACGGTAAGACCGTAATGAAAATACTTAAGCAATAAGTTTCTCATATACTTGAAAGAGTATAGTATTCTTTCAATGAGGACTCATCCCGGAACACGTCAATTTGACGGTGTGTCCGAAAAGAGAAACCGAATTTTGTTAGACATGATAAGGTTAATCTTGAGTCGCTCTGAGCTACCATTTCCTTCAACGGATACGCATAAAAAGTGCAGAACTTATTTAGAAAAAGGTTCCATAAAAATCTGTTTGACAGACTTCATATTAGATATGAACATGAAAGAAACCGGGTTTCTCATTCCTGAAGATTTGGGTATGCTAGGCATATGTTTGGATGATACTAAACTAGAACCCAAATATAATAAGTGCCAATTGTAGGTTATCCTAGGGAAACCAAAGTATAGTACTTATACAACTCACAAGAGAACAATGCAATTGTTGCTCACAATGCGGTTTTCCTTAGAGGAATACCGATATGCAGTGGTAAGTGGGAGGAAAAGTATAACTCGATGAAAATCGGAGTAATACTATTCCAGGCACCGATCCCTAATGGAACACAAATAGTTCATCAATGATGTAACTATGCTAGTAATCTTCGAATACACAAGAACCACGTAAGTCGGAGAGAGTCAGAAAAAAACCTGGGGTATTAGTTTCTGATCTCACCTCATAAAGATGTCAATCTTATTGAGGAACACGAACTGACTACGTATGAGGAAGTGATACAAGGTATCGACTCCCTATAATGGTAAAGTGCCATAAAATACGAAATGGATTCCATGTATACCAACTAAGTTTGGATACTAGTTAATGTACCACAAGGCATTGTGCCTATTGGTACTATAAGTCTTCAAGGAAGGAATACGTGGAAGGCAACATACCAACGTACTAAGTTGGGCTTCTAGCGAAAAGGTATCGGTATCAACATTGTGTCGATTACAACGAAACCTTTTAACCGTTGTCATGGTTAAATCCATTTGGATAATGCTTCTGAATGCTGTATATTTCATTCATAAAATGTGGCAGCTGAATGCCAAAATCGCTTTCCTTAACGGAAACCTTTTGGAGGATGTTTACAACATCCTGACGGTTTTGTCGTACCAAAACTAGCAAACAAGGTTTGCAGGTTATTCGATCCATGGATGGATTGGAGCAAGCATGGCGTTCTTGGAATTATCGTTTTGGTGTAATCATAATGGTGTATGATTTAATTCAAAACGAAAATGATTCTTGTGTATATAAGACGGTTAGTGGGAGCGCACTGACAATGAATGTCTTAAATAATGATAATATGTCATTTCTTGGAAATGATATTCCCATAATACAATTGGTGAAAGCTTGGGTTTCATGAAAATTCTCCGTAGAATTCTTGGGATAAACAACCTTTATTCTAGGAATAAAGATCTACTGGGATAGATTTAAAGTTGTTGACACTCTCCGAGAACTCGTACATTTAAAAATGTACGAGACCTGGTGTCTCATACGCTTTGAGCATATAGAGTCACAATCAGGCCAATCCAAGTGATAGTAATTGGATTGATGTTAAGAACATCCTTTAGTATCTTAGAGGATTTAAGGATGTTGTCTTAAGCTATGGAGAAGAAGAACTTAAAGTGACTGGGATCAATACTGTAAGTTTCCTAACCGATATAAACGACTATAAGTCGTAACAATGGTACTACAAAGTTTGAATAACGGAACAGTGAGCTGGAAATCTTCCAAGCAAGATACTGTTACCAAATAAATAACAAAAGTGGATTATTGTTGCAGCTGAGGCAGCAATAGAAGCCTTCTGGATTGATAATAAATCTAATTGGATTAGAATAGTTCTGTTAGCAGCTGAGCTAGGCTACAGCACAGGCTAAAGAATTAATGGTCTCATCAACGATCCAGATATATACTTCGAGTATTCATCTAATTCGTTCGGATCATACATCGTGGCGATGTGATGATCGAATAAATCGCATCAGATGATAATCATGCAAATCCGCTGACGAAAGTCTTTTCTCAGTAATTTGAGCGAACCATACATAGTTCGGGTGTAGGACACTTGAGTGACTAGCTATAGGCCAAGTGGGAGATTATTGGACAGTTATGACCCATAGCGTCACTATTTGTACAGATCATGGTGTTGTTGTACAAATTAACTATGTGACAAAGGAAATTGCTCTTTTATCATTTGTGATTAGATCACCAAGATGTATAAATGATGAAAGGTCCATATGATTAGTTCCTGGATTGAGATGATATGAGACAGTATCAATCCGTGAAGGTTTAATCATTAAATATCCATAGTCATAGTATTATCGAGACTGGACATCGATAATGAGGAATAGACTAGTATTTCACTTATGCGCGTTGTGTGGGCATAACATCATAGTTCTCATATATTTGGGTATAGGATACTCATGCAAGTGTAGTAGGAGGTTGTGTTTTACCGATGGTATGGAAAATAGCTTCGCTCTGGATAGACCCCTCGGAATTCCATTGGTAGTATTACTATGTGTCTATGGAAGTCCGAATCAGGGTAGGTGTATTTGGTCTTAACCTGAGACTTGCACCGCTAATACTTGCGACAATCAATATACTTTGGTTTTAGGTCGTCCATGGCTTTAACAGGTTCTGTGTACGCCTCTGCCGGGTATATTGAGAATCATAGTGTGTTGGGTGTGATGTCGAGATGGAAGTATCACTCTAGTAATAGTGGAGATGATGATCACGTAGGATACAGAACTCGTTCTCTTATATGCTGCAGCTATCGGGATATTATGACTAGGTCATGTTTATCCGATTAAGGAGACTAGTTACCAGAGATCCGATATGTGCTTCGTACGGGGTAGATACAATTCCAGCCCCAGGCCTAGCATGTGACATCCGATACCGGATCGAGATACGCAATACTATGTATACTACGCCTGATATAGATCACATATTCCTGTAAGGATATTTCTAGAGAATTGGGTAGGCATGGCGTTTTGCTAGAAGCTAACATTGTCTTGTAAATCGGTATAAACGTATTACAAGGTACTTACGTGTTCGGATAGTCCGACAACCGGATTTACTGCCAACATATCCGGGGATCTCATGGGTCGCTTCCCGAAGATTCACCGATGACGTATGACTCACACTTTATTAATCTGGGATTAATTAAATGAGAGAGAAAATTAATCTGGGATTAATTACGGAGATATTTTATCTGGGATAAAATATCAATTAAAGAGAGAGAACGATTAATTTGGAATTAATCGATAAAATAATATATTTGATATATTAAACGAAATTAGATTTCGACACGGAATTGAAATTGGATTTTAATTCGGGCGAACGAGTTAATTTAGAATTAATTCGTAAGCGATGTGAATAGTGATTTTGCTAGGCATAATTATTTAGTTACGTCGCAACAGAAAATTCGTTAATTTGGAATTAGCGAACCCGAGCCCGGGAGTGTTTTCGAGCGCACTCGCATTTCGAATTCAAGTGCGGCCCGCAAGTCACATCAAGCTTCAAATCATTAGTCATATCAAGCGTCAAATCACTTGTCACTTTGAGTGATGTGACAACTTGTCACTTGATTGATTGAGTGATGTGAATAGTTGATGGAAGTGGTTGGCTTTAATTGCCTTGACCTTTTGGAAAAGCAAATGGTATATCTTTATTTGATTTTTTGAAAATTAAATTTGTGTGTATTAGATACACATTTTGGCCACCAACTAACACATTCTCTCTTCTCTTTCTTCCTCCCTCTCTCACGCCCAAATGGGCTGCTTCCTCTTCTATTTTCTGGTTTGACCGAGAGCACCAAGGAGAAGCAAGTGATGATTTTGTGGCAAAATCAAGAGTGCTAGCACACAATAGAGTCTTGCGAAGGTGATAGGGAAACCGCACTTGTGAGCATGGAATCACACAAAGCTTGGGGCTTGGAGGAATCACCATTGCCAAATTTGGAGAGCAAGGAAAACAGTCCACTACCTTGAAAGCCATGGAGGGGAGCTTGAAGTTTTGTTCTTCTTCGCATCGCACAACCGATCATTGTGAGTATTCCACAACTTCTTTGATGTATTCACACTTATGTTTCTTTCTTTAATCGATGCTCGGGACCGTAGATTAATTCCAACACCCAATACACATGAGGGCTGCCCAAGTCAGCCCCAATAATATTAAGGCAGTTCATGGGCTTCCCGAACAGTGAAAAATTCACTGTTTGGGCAGCCATCACCCGGTTGGTTCAAAAGTCACCCGATAAGGCCGTTTTTCGCCGTTTTCGCTTATTTCAACTGTGAAATAATTTCTGGCAATTGTTCCAACACCCAAAACACATCCAATACATTTATATGACATTATTTTCATCACCATATGAACAGTATTTCCAGATCTGATCCAGAAGCAATAATTATCAATTTTTCATGCTTTAATCCAACTTTTTCTACATTAATCTAATTAATCACAACACCAATGAAAGTCATCACACATGAATCACCCAAGAACAATTCTAGGCATTACAAGAGTGGTCATAACACTCTAGAATGGAAACTTATCATCAAATGATCAAATTGGACAATAATTACAATAATATCATCCAAATCAACTTCACACATGAGCAAAACCTTCCAATCCATCTCCCAACACCAAAAGCCCCAATTTCAACAAGTAAAGAAAACCCTAGAACTAATCTAGGAACACAAGAACAAGAATCTAAATTTCAAAACTCAAGAATATTAAAAATTACCTTTTAATCTCCAATTTTCCTAAGTTTTTTCTTGAATTTTTCTTCACTTTCTTCCTTTGTTTCATCAAACAAAATTGGAGTGTATTTTTGAAAGAGGGTTTCGGCCATGGAAGCAAATTGGAGAAGAAAATAAAATTTTATTCTTTTAAAAGGTTGTGACCGACTCATATGGGGGGATTTTGGTCATTTTTCTCTTTTAATTTCATTAAATTAAAATGAAGATAAGATAAGCTTTAACTTGGACAAATCAAATTTGCACACTTAAGCTTAATAAAATCATGCCACATGTATCAATAATAATTAAACATATTGCATAACATTTATGTAATATGAATATTATTTAACTATTCAAATATTTAACAATTAAATATCTAAATAATTAATTAATATAATTATTATAATATATGTATTTTTATTTACATTAAATAACAAAAACATATATTAATGGCATGTGTCAAAGTCTCATTTGACAAATAATTAATGTGTATCTAATCAAATTATGTATCAAATACAAATACACAATAATTATTAATTGACCAAAATCCCATAATGCATGTGTTATCGTTTAACCGATTAAACGATTCGAATTAACTTATTTAATCCGATGAAGTATTATGAATAATCTGTATTATTCATAACACGTTGCACAAGTGCTCAACGAGTACACTTCATATTATGAATAATCCAATGTTTATAAAATAAACACCTACATATCTATATGAGTCTCCCGAGACTCATGGTTCATTGGGATAAATCATCAGACCAAGTCACGATATACGACATGTACTGGTCTCAACAGATTTTACTAACCGACCCGTGTTAGTAAATCTTGACCAGGAACTTTATTTAAGGATATAGAACTTATAATGACGCTTCTCAATGTCAATTACAAACTACGTTGTAACTGCGCACTACGTTGTAAATCATAGGGTCTTTATCAAATATACATGTATCACTAAATCAGATTTAGTTTCAATCTAATCATAATTAGATATCTAATCGTAATTAGATCGAATATGTGTATAAAAGACAAGAGGTACTACCATTAAATAAGTAATATTACAGAAAAATGAATTGTTCGTATTTATGAATCAGACATAAATACGATCCGAATTGGCACTCTGAGCACCAACCTTAACAATTAGAGGCCACCCTAAGAGTTTCGTATTAGCTCATATACACGAGTTTTGTCATGTTGCAAGCATCATACGCCAAGTAGTGGTAATAGTTAGTTGAATTGAGAAACCTAGCCTACGTCTGAAGCATGTTTCACAACTCATATTCTAATCAAGTTTACCAATTATAGATCATCACAGGAACCGCAATTTCCTTCGATGAAGTAAAGGAATACCAGCCAGCTAAATCAGTGAGTGAACCATTTTTTCAAATTGATTTCTACTTATTTGCTTTTGATTTAAGACTTATTTTTAGCACATAGGGCGTTAGCCAAGTTTCTTTCAGTTGTTTTATGAAAGAGAATGTTTTAGAAAGCTTTGATTTTGAAAGCATGATTTCTTTGATTTTTGGAGGCATGAGGGAAAAACCCACCTCAGATGTAACTTGATACAGATATTGGAATTTACGGTCACTGGAATTGATGAATTTAGAACATATGCACATGTAAAGTGGGACTAGAGGACGACGATACGTAATACCCATAGTTCCTAGATTTTAGGGCTAAGGGGACAACGACACATAACGCCCCTAGAACCTAGATTCAGAGTCGAGATGATAGCAATGATCCGCACATCTGACTTTAGTTCAGTGGCTTGGGGGACGACGAGACGTAACTCCCCAAGACCACTAGTTTTGGCGTATAGGGAAACGGCGAGACGTAATGCTCTCATATGTCAGGTTTTTCAGAGAAAGATTTTTCAGAGATAAGATTTTCAAAGATATGATTTTTCAGAAATGATGGTTTTATAAAAGAAATTTAGAAAGAGCAGTTTTACGAAAAGAATTATAGAACGAATTCAATTTTACAGAAAGAATTTAGAGTTTTACAGAAAGAAAGATTTTCAGAAAGATTTTCCCGAAAAAGAACTGCTTCCAGAAAAGAAAGAGTCTTCCAGAAAGATATGTTTTCCTCGAGATGATTTTGAGTTTAGAACAATGGATTTTCATAAAGTATTTTAGTTTTCATTTTTAACTGTCCACTCACTAGGTCGTGCAAACGATCTATCCCCATCACTCTCAGTTTCTCTACTTTATAGGTATACCCGGAAGATGAGCTCGAGAGGATGGATACTGTTGGCTGTCACTAGGGTGTTGAGTCTACCAGGTCGAGTACAGTGGTACAGTTCAGTCAGAGTCAAAGTGAAGTGGTGTATAAGATATATATATATATATAGTAAAGTTTGTGTGCGTGTAAGAGTTAAGAGTGTCCATGTCAGGGTTGTAAAATGTAATGTATTAAGTACACAATTATGGATATTTGTTATGTATTCCATATTTTTGAGTTGGGCAATAGTCCTTACACATTAGTATACGTTTGAGATGAGATTAGTAGTATTTATCATAGTTAGAAAGTCAGAGGCTCAGGGAGATAAGATGGCATATTCCCTGCCGGTAGCATCTCCTAGGAAGGGGATGCTACAAAGATGGTTTCAGAGCCTAGTATAGGGAGTCAGTGACTGTAGTGGGTAGAGTGTTGGGATATTGTATACGTAGTATACCCATGATACTAGTATGCGAGGCATTACCTCTCCAGTATCTAATCCTCGAGTACGTCCTCAAGTTCTATAGATAGGTTAGTAAGAATTCTCAAGCTATTCAAATATTCTTCCATATGAAAGCAACCATAATCATTATTATAGCCGAGAATCCTTTTGTAGCCATCTTAGTTTATTATCAGAAGATCAAAATAAGCTATGAGAACATGTAGTAAATTTCTATGAATATTCACCCAAGAGAGTAAAAGATAAAGATAAAGCTATAAGGAAGTAAAGAATGATGCATAGATGCTTAAGGAAGCCATAGGCAATAAGAGGTGGAGGTACATAAGTAGATAATGAAGAAAGTACCAGAACTTATAGCAGTAAAAGAAAATATAGCAAGTCTGAGTAAGAGTAAAATATTGAGTAGACCTAAGTAAGGTTCATTCCTTCCAAATAAGATTCCTTTCCTCAGAAAATTCTTCCAAACGGATCCAATAGCCTTTGAATAACTCGTATAGATAGCAAGTTCCCCGAATAACGAAGAATAGCCATAAAGGCAAAAGAAGCAAGAAACTAGGATTTGTCATAGAAGTTTCTGATAGACTTGAGATATCAAAAAGGACATAGAGATTCTAGACATTCAAACCTAGGCTCGTAAGAAAATAAAATGAAGGCCGTAAGGGAAAAAATTTGATTAATTGTTTTAGTCAAGAACCCGATATAGAACGGCCCTAAGCTACCTAGATTTTGAACTTCTCAGTGGTATCGGTTAAAGAAGCTGTCCTGACGGAGCCTATCTCATACCCATTTTACATGAGTAATAGACTCTATCAGGACATAGAGTATCAGAACGAGCATGCCGACATCCGTTGAGACGTGAAACTCTTACCTCATCCTTAACTAGCATAGATAAAAAATAATCATATGAAAGCTCAGTATGCATAATATTATATTCTGAGACAATGACAATAAATCTTGAGAGATAGATCACACAGAAGGAACCAATGAGGTTTCTAAGTTTAGAAAAGAAAGAACCGACACAAGTCAAGATAAGTAAATCAGCAGTACTAGTAAGATTTCATAGATCAGACCAATGACAGTATGAATCCACGTAAGTGTGAAAGAACAGACCAATGAGATTGAAGACACTCAGAAATTAGAAAATATGGGGGATCAATACAAATTATAAGTTTGGAGTGTGGCCTATAGCAAGAGCAGAAAGCATAGATCTAGAAAATATCCCATAAAAATGAACCATTACTAGCCTCAAAAGTATAGCTTAGACCCAAGAGAAATGTTATGGAAATAGATAATATAGAAGGATGGGAGAAGTAACAAGGAAGTTCAGTAACATAGATATCATAGCTTGAAGACATAAACGAAAATGGAGACCTCAGAATAGATGATAAAAGTTATGGAACCCTAAGACATGGAATAGTTGATCCAGGTTCCGGTAGAACGAATGGCAATTCTTCCATCCATTAACCCCTACTCTAGTAGGTATATAGATGTCTAACTTGACATGCGAGCATGTGTTCACCCCATAACTTAGATCCCAGTAAGGATTTGAACAAGTATAGAAGAGTACCTAACAGAAGGGATATATCACGAGACAGCAAAATAACCGAACCAAGAAGTTTTACAGAACCTAGACAAGAATAATAAGATTTAAATATTTTATATGAGATAGAATGATTTGAATTCACTATATGTCTAGCTAAATCTAGAAGAAATAACCCGCTCTATCATAGAACAGTTAGCCCTTAAGAAGTGAAGGCTCTAAGAAGTAAGGAGTTGGAGTAGGCAAAGCAAGCATCGACCCCTACAAGTAAGAAACACGACTGATACAGGGCTTTCCACCATATTAGAGAGGGACAAATTAATAAGAGAACAACACCCAAACCAAAGTATTAGTAGTGATACCTTGACCAGTGCAATCACACGCGTATAACGCAAGCGCACGTATCGTTCAAGTAGTATAAAAAGTATCGATCCCATGATGACTTAATACCTAATCTATTAATTTTATGAGGTCAAATGATTACTAGTATTTAACAGGTTGATTGATTGATTTGAAATGGTGAAGATTTTGAATTTAAAAACAAGTAAATAAAATTACACGAAAATAAGTTTAAGAAAATTCAATACTAGGAAACTATCTAGGGTTGTGAATCTTTCTAATATCTTTTAAAAGATGAAGTGGTTATTTCATGTTTGTGTAATAAATTGGTTTACTAACCTGGAACACTAAATTATGCGAAAGCCTCTGTCGATGGTCAGACGCAAATACCCAGTATAACCCAATTGAACCATATGTCTATGTCAACCAAATTACCTGGATTCATTAAGTTTAAGTTCCAATTATGGCTACCCCCGCCCGACAGGTATATGTCTATCATGTAAGGAAATCTATTAAAGGGTTATCTATCCTCAAGAAAGATCGTGGGCTATTAAATCTAAGGCTGAAACCTAAAATTCCTTTGTCAAGTTTATTTTAGATTTACCATATCAATCTTATTAGTGGCCAATTAACAAGACGCATTAAGCTTAAGACTTAATAAGTAAACCTTTAAATTACCCAAACTATAAAATAACCCCTTATAAACCGGTGATATTAGAATTCATCACAACCCCAGATAACTAACTTAGTTACGACAAATAACTAGGGCTAGTAAAATAAAAGACATAAAGTAAAAATGCTGAAAAGTAATTGCGGTAAAGTAAAAGCTGAAAAATAAATTACAATAAAATAAAATGCTAAGGTAAAATGATCAACTTTTACTATTTACTATTTAGATATCTCCCTTAATATAATATATTAACTTGTGATTATTTTACCATGCGGCCATATAGACGGTAACCTGATTAAGTCAAATTAAGTCCAACCAGCCATAAAGGCAGAACCAAAATAAAACTGCCATATAGGCGGTAAGAAAATTTAATTACCAACCGAACAATCTGGCGGTATCCTTGCTTAGTCAGGTGTAAACCAATTTAAAATGAATTACCAATCGACCAATATAGCGGTATCCTCATTAAGTCAATATTTTAAATAATGAATATATTATATTTAAGGGAGATTAATCTAAATAGAAATAGTAAAAGAATTAACTTTCACCCTAGCAGGGGGAAGTTACCTGCTCATGTTGAATAGTAACAACTGTAAAAGTAAAGAAAGTAAATTACTATTATTACAGAACGTAATTAAAATTTAATTACAAAAACTGAAATTAAAAGAAACTAGATAGAAAACTCCCTATTTACATCAGAGAAATTAGAGAGGAATGTACATCTACAACTGAAACATCGAGCTGAATTTATAGGCCTCGGTAGGCTCTGGGCATCGCGACACGTGGCAGCTTCTGGTTCGTCGGCTTCAGATTCTTATCCGACACGTGGCCATTCGGATAAAGAGATAAGGTGACACGTGGCAAGGCGGATGGTAACTCAATGATTGTGCTGACGTGGCGATGATGTGGCAAAAGTGATTGTCGGAACCGTAGGATTGTGACACATGGCACCCTGTGATTGGCTGATGATGACGTGGCACGTTGACTCGGTCAACTGGTGATGTGGACGATGATGTGGAGTGACACGTGGTGGCATGTGGCGATGGCGACTGTCGGCACCGTAGGATGATGACACGTGGCACGGCGCACGTTAGTAGATCTGCTGTGATGGTGACACGTGGCACGACGCACGTTAGCAAAGTCAAACTTCTCAGATTCTGACTTGTGGACCCGGCGCACGTTAGCAAGTCTTGGTGCATGTTAGGCATCGCGACGCGTAAGGCTTTGTGCGTCGCGACGCGCCAAATGACTTAAATGCCTTTTTGTCCAATTTTCACTGTTTTGGCTCCAAATCACCTCCAGAGAGTCCTGAAACTTTATTTATCTACAAAATAACACAAAACACATCAAAATATTCACAAAACTTAAGAAAATATACAAAATATTAAGTTAAATGAGTGGGAAATAGTGATATAATTACCACTCATCACACCCCCAAACCTAACATTTTGCTAGTCCTCGAGCAAAACATAGAATAAAATAACATAAACATATTTAAAATAAAATTTAACTAAGCCACTTTCGTAGGGATTACAGTTGTATTTTGCGTATGCAACAAGCCCTTAAACCTCTAGGTGTCCCTAGTGGATGATTTGTAGTCTCGTGAGGGTTTACAGCAATGATACCCACAAACATTTTACAAAAGTAAAAAGGTAGTTAAACTAATGCACACAAAAGCAAAAAGACAAGCGAAAAGAGAATAAAGAAGTTAGTGACTAATAAGGTGAAACTTCTACTCCAAGTTACTAGTTTTTTTCTTTCTTTCTAAATTACTGAATAAGTAAATTCTCCGATTATATTTACCATTCTCCATATACACAGCCAACAAAATATTAAACAACTCATTTTTGCCCACAACAGTCACAAGTGCAGTTGATAAGAGAGTAATATTTTTGTCCTAAAGTTTTATCAGAATTCACACCTTTTTGCAGTAATGGAATAATTTTTCTGATTTTTCAGATTTTTTTTTTGATTTTTTTTATTTATATACAATATCTTCCATCTATGTAGCGAGTGTTGGGTCGGTGGCTCCCAACCAGTTGGCTTTAGGGCACCAGGTGTTAAGACACCCCTACAGACTTAATTACTCATATTTCAGATATATATATTTTTACAGCATCTTTGATCCATGTAGAGAGC